>CM026391.1:96854649-96974988 GCA_014843695.1 Archivesica marissinica | reverse complement strand
TGGGTAATCTAGTATTATCGTATGTTGAATACTATCGAATTGGGTAATCTAGTATTATCGTATGTTGAATACTATCGTATTGGGTAATCTAGTATTATTGTATGTTGAATACTATCGTATTGGGTAATCTAGTATTATCGTATGTTGAATACTATCGTATTGGGTAATCTAGTATTATCGTATGTTGAATACTATCGAATTGGGTAATCTAGTATTATCGTATGTTGAATACTATCATATTGGGTAATCTAGTATTATCGTATGTTGAATACTATCATATTGGGTACTATCTATTATTATGTGTATGTTGAATACTATGATATTTGGGTAATCTAGTATTATCGTATGTTGAATACTATCGTATTGGGTAATCTAGTATTATCGTATGTTGAATACTATATATTGGGTAATCTAGTATTATCGTATGTTGAAACTACTATCGTATTGGTAATCTAGTATTATCGTATGTTGAATACTATCGTATTGGGTAATCTAGTATTATCGTATGTTGAATACTATCATATTGGGTAATCTAGTATTATCGTATGTTGAATACTATCGTATTGGGTAATCTAGTATTATCGTATATGTTGAATACTATCATATTGGGTAATCTAGTATTATCGTATGTTGAATACTATCATATTGGGTAATCTAGTATTATCGTATGTTGAATACTATCGTATTGGGTAATCTAGTATTATCGTATGTTGAATACTATCGTATTGGGTAATCTAGTATTATCGTATGTTGAATACTATCGAATTGGGTAATCTAGTATTATCGTATGTTGAATACTATCGAATTGGGTAATCTAGTATTATCGTATGTTGAATACTATCATATTGGGTAATCTAGTATTATCGTATGTTGAATACTATCATATTGGGTAATCTAGTATTATCGTATGTTGAATACTATGATATTTGGGTAATCTAGTATTATCGTATGTTGAATACTATCGTATTGGGTAATCTAGTATTATCGTATGTTGAATACTATCGTATTGGGTAATCTAGTATTATCGTATGTTGAATACTATCGAATTGGGTAATCTAGTATTATCGTATGTTGAATACTATCGAATTGGGTAATCTAGTATTATCGTATGTTGAATACTATCATATTGGGTAATCTAGTATTATCGTATGTTGAATACTATCATATTGGGTAATCTAGTATTATCGTATGTTGAATACTATGATATTTGGGTAATCTAGTATTATCGTATGTTGAATACTATCGTATTGGGTAATCTAGTATTATCGATATGTTGAATACTATGATATTTGGGTAATCTAGTATTATCGTATGTTGAATACTATCGTATTGGGTAATCTAGTATTATCGTATGTTGAATACTATCGTATTGGGTAATCTAGTATTATCGTATGTTGAATACTATCGTATTGGGTAATCTAGTATTATCGTATGTTGACTATCGTATTGGGTAATCTAGTATTATCGTATATGTTGAATACTATGATATTTGGGTAATCTAGTATTATCGTATGTTGAATACTATCGTATTGGGTAATCTAGTATTATCGTATGTTGAATACTATCGTATTGGGTAATCTAGTATTATCGTATGTTGAATACTATCGTATTGGGTAATCTAGTATTATCGTATGTTGAATACTATCGTATTGGGTAATCTAGTATTATCGTATGTTGAATACTATGATATTTGGGTAATCTAGTATTATCGTATGTTGAATACTATCGTATTGGGTAATCTAGTATTATCGTATGTTGAATACTATCGTATTGGGTAATCTAGTATTATCGTATGTTGAATACTATGATATTGGGTAATCTAGTATTATCGTATGTTGAATACTATCGTATTGGGTAATCTAGTATTATCGTATGTTGAATACTATCATATTGGGTAATCTAGTATTATCGTATGTTGAATACTATCGTATTGGGTAATCTAGTATTATCGTATGTTGAATACTATCGTATTGGGTAATCTAGTATTATCGTATGTTGAATACTATCGTATTGGGTAATCTAGTATTATCGTATGTTGAATACTATCGAATTGGGTAATCTAGTATTATCGTATGTTGAATACTATCGTATTGGGTAATCTAGTATTATCGTATGTTGAATACTATCATATTGGGTAATCTAGTATTATCGTATGTTGAATACTATCATATTGGGTAATCTAGTATTATCGTATGTTGAATACTATCGTATTGGGTAATCTAGTATTATCGTATGTTGAATACTATCGTATTGGGTAATCTAGTATTATCGTATGTTGAATACTATCATATTGGGTAATCTAGTATTATCGTATGTTGAATACTATCGTATTGGGTAATCTAGTATTATCGTATGTTGAATACTATCGTATTGGGTAATCTAGTATTATCGTATGTTGAATACTATCATATTGGGTAATCTAGTATTATCGTATGTTGAATACTATCGTATTGGGTAATCTAGTATTATCGTATGTTGAATACTATGGTATTTGGGTAATCTAGTATTATCGTATGTTGAATACTATCGTATTGGGTAATCTAGTATTATCGTATGTTGAATACTATCGTATTGGGTAATCATCGCAATACAAGACGATACACATTTGATTAGCGTGATATACACTTACATCTTACAACTGTCTTGCAAACCTAAGTACGAGGATATTTTCAGAGTTTACGCCAAACAAATTTTGTAATTTCGCGTTATCATTTTTCAACGAGCAAATGTCATCATGATATAAAGGGAAGTAACTTTGTATCATTTTCATAAAAAGGCGCGAATTTTATAGAAACAATTTATATTATATCACAAGCCATAACATTTATTTTAAATAATGTTACATGCTGTATTGCAGTTTTTAACTCTAGAATGTTGTATCAAACTAAACATGGTTTTCTATTACGCTCCATGTGAATCAGGGAAGTCAGAATATTTGGATTGTCCAGTGTTCTCCTAGACACCCTGATGTTTGCAGAGCTTTCTACCTCCAAGCCAGCATTGGGGATTAGATACAAGTCGACTGTTCTCCTAGACACCCTGATGTTTGCAGAGCTTTCCAAGCCAGCATTGGAGATTAAATACAAGTCGACTGTTCTCATAGACACCCTGATGTTTGCAGAGCTTTCCAAGCCAGCATTGGAGATTAGATAGATACAAGTCGCGTGTTCACCTAGACACCCTGATGTTTGCAGAGCTTTCCAAGCCAGCATTGGAGATTAAATACAAGTCGCATGTTCTCCTAGACACCCTGATGTTTGCAGAGCTTTCCAAGCCAGCATTGGAGTTTAAATACAAGTCGACTGTTCTCCTAGACACCCTGATGTTTGCAGAGATTTCCAAGCCAGCATTGGAGATTAGATAGATACAAGTCGTGTGTTCACCTAGACACCCTGATGTTTGCAGAGCTTTCCAAGCCAGCATTGGAGATTAAATACAAGTCGACTGTTCTCCTAGACACCCTGATGTTTGCAGAGCTTTCCAAGTCAGCATTGGAGATTAGATACAAGTCGACTGTTCTCCTAGACACCCTGATGTTTGCAGAGCTTTCCAAGCCAGCATTGGAGTTTAAATACAAGTCGCGTGTTCTCCTAGACACCCTGATGTTTGCAGAGCTTTCCAAGTCAGCATTGGAGATTAGATACAAGTCGATTGTTCTCCTAGACACCCTGATGTTTGCAGAGCTTTCTACCTCCAAGCCAGCATTGGAGATTAGATACAAGTCGCATGTTCTCCTAGACACCCTGATGTTAGCAGAGCTTTCCAAGCCAGCATTGGAGATGAAATACAAGTCGCGTGTTCTCCTAGACACCCTGATGTTTGCAGAGCTTTCCAAGCCAGCATTGGAGATTAGATAGATATAAGTCGCGTGTTCACCTAGACACCCTGATGTTTGCAGAGCTTTCCAAGCCAGCATTGGAGATTAAATACAAGTCACATGTTCTTCTAGACACCCTGATGTTTGCAGAGCTTTCCAAGTCAGCATTGGAGATGAAATACAAGTCGACTGTTCTCCTAGACACCCTGATGTTTGCAGAGCTTTCCAAGTCAGCATTGGAGATGAAATACAAGTCGACTGTTCTCCTAGACACCCTGATGTTTGCAGAGCTTTCCAAGTCAGCATTGGAGATTAAATACAAGTCACATGCTCTTCTAGACACCCTGATGTTTGCAGAGCTTTCTACCTCCAAGTCAGCATTGGAGATTATATACTTCTGCATAAAGTCCTCATCAAGTTCCTTGTTTGTGTACGGTCCACTTTCCTTTACTGCTTATCCTCATTGTAAATGGTGGTATAGTATAGATTGGAACAATTATTCACATATACATTAAATACAATGATTTCAATCACGTAAGGTTAAAGAGCAAATGTCTGCCTACTCTACATTGGGAATACTAAATGCATCAAAATATAACGATCACAGTGCTAATAAATAATCAGTGGCGTAGCTTGTCCGAAAGAGGTATGTAGGCACCTTTTCTGCATGGGGGTTCGGGGAAAAACGTTGAAAGATTATCGCCGTAGCTGCATTCTTGGGCATTTAAAAAAAAAAAAGCATGTTTTGACGCACACAAAAATAATGCATTTCTTTGCTGTTTTTATCATGCTGAGAAGTATCTTACATGCACATCTTCGCAAATACTGCACAATCCCGAACAAGTTCTGAAAACTTCTTTTCTTGATAAAAAAGCATTGAAATATTGACTTATTTCCCTATTTTAGTGGTTCGCTGCACATCATTAATGCATCCACCCCTTCAGTTTTTATTGCAATTTTGCATTTTTCAGATTTTCAATTTTTTGGAGAACTAAAAAAATGTGAACTCAAAAAATGTGTAAGCTACGCCATATAAACATAATGTACAATGAATGATTTAAAAATGGAAATTGTAAGAAATTGCTATCCTATATATGGAGATGCAAGTAAAATGTTCAAAATGTTAAATCAGTTGTTTGCGCTCAACATTTAAATCGCTCCAATAAAATCCATCAGAATTCACACATCAAAAGCATTTTTTCCCAAAGTGGCATAATTCATGCAAAGTTGATCAATAGCTGCCATGCCTGCATGATATTCCACAAGTACTCCTTTAAATACTAATAATTCAGCCCCAAAGTCAGTGACTGAGGAAGGAAATTGAAACTGTGCAAAATAGTTCTCAATTACACTGTTAGCTATGTCATGTTTTTCCAAGGGGGAATAATTCAAGAAAACTCTATTGAAATGAAGTTCTTCCAAAGGGGCATAATTCAAGAAAGCTCTATTGAAATGAAGTTCTTCCAAAGGGACATAATTCAAGAAAATTCTATTGAAATGAAGTTCTTCCAAAGGGACATAATTCAAGAAAACTATTGAAATGAAGTTCTTCCAAAGGGACATAATTCAAGAAAGCTCTATTGAAATGAAGTTCTTCCAAAGGGACATAATTCAAGAAAACTCTATTGAAATGAAGTTCTTCCAAAGGGACATAATACAAGAAAACTATTGAAATGAAGTTCTTTGAAAGGGACATAATTCAAGAAAATTCTATTGAAATGAAGTTCTTCCAAAGGGACATAATACAAGAAAACTATTGAAATGAAGTTCTTCGAAAGGGACATAATTCAAGAAAATTCTATTGAAATGAAGTTCTTCCAAAGGGACATAATTCAAGAAAATTCTATTGAAATGAAGTTCTTCCAAAGGGGCATAATTCAAGAAAATTCTATTGAAATGAAGTTCTTCCAAAGGGACATAATTCAAGAAAACTCTATTGAAATGAAGTTCTTTCAAAGGGACATAATTCAAGAAAATTCTATTGAAATGAAGTTCTTCCAAAGGGACATAATTCAAGAAAACTATTGAAATGAAGTTCTTCCAAAGGGACATAATTCAAGAAAATTCTATTGAAATGAAGTTCTTCCAAAGGGACATAATTCAAGAAAACTCTATTGAAATGAAGTTCTTCCAAAGGGGCATAATTCAAGAAAATTCTATTGAAATGAAGTTCTTCCAAAGGGACATAATTCAAGAAAACTCTATTGAAATGAAGTTCTTTCAAAGGGACATAATTCAAGAAAATTCTATTGAAATGAAGTTCTTCCAAAGGGACATAATACAAGAAAACTATTGAAATGAAGTTCTTCGAAAGGGACATAATTCAAGAAAATTCTATTGAAATGAAGTTCTTCCAAAGGGGCATAATTCAAGAAAACTCTATTGACATGAAGTTCCCTCACAATATATTTCCAGTCATACGTTTATTATTCAGTGCATAATAAAAGCACAGTATATTAGACTGGCTGTTTGTGTTTTACGGTTATTTATTGTCGCTACCGGTTGCCCATATGAGCGACGCCTCCTGAAGAGTCATTTTTGAAGAATAGTGCAATGATACAGACAGAGTCAGTCTCCTCTGGTTCTTTTACGTGCATGGTGCAAAGCACAGACACGAGACCTCAGTTTAAAGTCCCAATCTGAAAGACTGGCTGTACTAGAGTGTTAATCTATATAGTGGTTAGATAAGTTTAATGGTCAAAAACAGTTAAAATACACTGTGCAAAACTATTCAATGTAAAGCTGATTTGCTGTTACTATTCAATGTAAAGCTGATTTGCTGTTACATGTGTCAATATTAGGATGTTGAGCTATACTAATTACTATATTACATATCCCGGTGTTACTGGTTTTCGACGACGTAGTACATAACGGACTCCTATAGGTTTAGAATTGTCATACACTGCAAACAATTTTATGTCACCAAATAAACAATATTTTACCTTTCATTCCCCAAAATCTCGAAGAAAACCGATTGTTTACTTATTGAGAAAAGTTGACAAAATAGCGGTACCTCATTCTCAGTAATCCGGAATGACGTCACATGTTTTCGCCTAACTGTGGAAATTGCCTACAGCGCGAGCATTAGTATGTAAGCAACAGTTTTTTTAACAAAACACACGGGGCATAATAAGTCGTCGCCCCTCCTAATTACTCTGACTGGGTGCAGAACCGTAACTGGACCCATCCATCGAACACATCACACGGTGCCTAACAGAGAATAACTAGGTTTACACAACCATGTATATCAGTTGGAGAACCTCTGTGAAAACACATGGACCTGAAGGCGAAAAACGGTGAAAATCGATATTATGAATAAGGACCCCTTGTGTATAATAACGGACATAATTCATAAACACGGAGCAGTGAGACTATAATGACATTTTTATTCGTAAATATATTGGCGTGGCAGACGATGCATATGTCATTTTGGAGAAAAAATTGCCAATTTCTTTAAAAAATGATATTTATATGGTGACATAAAACGGATATAGTGAAATTAGTGAAAACTGTGGTAGGTTTAAAGTTTTCACTGCTAATTTACCTTGTCTGATATATTATGATCAGTTAGAAATAGATTGGAAGTGCACAAGGTATGTTTATTTATAATTCCGGTAACTGGAGCATGAAATATTGCGTGATCTCTCGCAACTTGCTATTTCCACAGTTGGGCGAAAACCTGTTCTGGGCGAAAACTCTTCACGCCGGGATATTACATGCACTCAACAAAATTGTTTTATATTTGAAGCCAACTAATAATCATACACTATAAATATATGTAATTTCATGTATATTGCCATTCAATGTATTTTATTCCAGATTTATAATTATACATCAATTCATCGCAATATATGTAGTATATCAAATAAGATGATATGAATATTGACCGATTAGGAAATTAGTAGAGTATAATGATGTACACGAGATTAATGAGCAACAGGTTTACTAAGCTACTTGTTAACTGTTTGCTTTTTTTTGTATGTATTCACAATAAGCAGCATTAACTCCATGTCTTCAAGGCAGGTCATCCATTGTATTCATAATGTTGGATTCTGATTGGCTCAGACTACATGCATGTAATCAAGTGAGGTGTTCTGATTGGCTTAGGCTATATTATGTATTAAGGAGAGTTATTCTGATTGGTTCAGACCACGCCATGGGTTCAGGAGAGTTATTCTGATTGGTTCAGACCATGTCATGTGTTCAGGTGAGTTATTCTGATTGGTTCAGACCATGTCATGTGTTCAGGTGAGTTATTCTGATTGGTTCAGACCACGCCATGGATTCAGGTGAGTTATTCTGATTGGTTCAGACCATGTCATGTGTTCAGGTGAGTTATTCTGATTGGTTCAGACCATGTCATGTGTTCAGGTGAGTTATTCTGATTGGTTCAGACCACGCCATGGATTCAGGAGAGTTATTCTGATTGGTTCAGACCACGCCATGGATTCAGGAGAGTTATTCTGATTGGTTCAGACCACGCCATGGATTCAGGAGAGTTATTCTGATTGGTTCAGACCATGTCATGGGTTCAGGAGAGTTATTCTGATTGGTTCAGACCATGTCATGTGTTCAGGTGAGTTATTCTGATTGGTTCAGATCACGCCATGGATTCAGGAGAGTTATTCTGATTGGTTCAGACCATGTCATGGGTTCAGGAGAGTTATTCTGATTGGTTCAGACCATGTCATGGATTCAGGAGAGTTATTCTGATTGGTTCAGACCATGCCATGGGTTCAGGTGAGTTATTCTGATTGGTTCAGACCATGTCATGGGTTCAGGAGAGTTATTCTGATTGGTTCAGACCATGTCATGGATTCAGGAGAGTTATTCTGATTGGTTCAGACCATGCCATGGGTTCAGGTGAGTTATTCTGATTGGTTCAGACCATGTCATGGATTCAGGAGAGTATTCTGATTGGTTCAGACCATGCCATGGATTCAGGAGAGTTATTCTGATTGGTTCAGACCATGTCATGGATTCAGGAGAGTATTCTGATTGGTTCAGACCATGTCATGGGTTCAGGTGTGTTATTCTGATTGGTTCAGACCATGTCATGGGTTCAGGAGAGTATTCTGATTGGTTCAGACCATGCCATGGGTTCAGGAGAGTTATTCTGATTGGTTCAGACCATGCTATGGATTCAGGAGAGTATTCTGATTGGTTCAGACCATGTCATGGGTTCAGGAGAGTATTCTGATTGGTTCAGACCATGTCATGGATTCAGGAGAGTTATTCTGATTGGTTCAGACCATGCCATGGATTCAGGAGAGTATTCTGATTGGTTCAGACCATGCCATGGGTTCAGGAGAGTTATTCTGATTGGTTCAGACCATGTCATGGATTCAGGAGAGTATTCTGATTGGTTCAGACCATGCCATGGGTTCAGGAGAGTTATTCTGATTGGGTCAGACCATGCCATGGGTTCAGGTGAGTTATTTCTGATTGGTTCAGACCACGCCATGGATTCAGGTGAGTTATTCTGATTGGTTCAGACCATGTCATGTGTTCAGGTGAGTTATTTTGATTGGTTCAGATCATGCCATGGATTCAGGAGAGTATTCTGAGAGTATTCTGATTGGTTCAGACCATGCCATGGGTTCAGGAGAGTTATTCTGATTGGTTCAGACCATGTCATGGATTCAGGAGAGTATTCTGATTGGTTCAGACCATGCCATGGGTTCAGGAGAGTTATTCTGATTGGGTCAGACCATGCCATGGGTTCAGGTGAGTTATTCTGATTGGTTCAGACCACGCCATGGATTCAGGTGAGTTATTCTGATTGGTTCAGACCATGTCATGTGTTCAGGTGAGTTATTCTGATTGGTTCAGATCATGCCATGGATTCAGGAGAGTATTCTGATTGGTTCAGACCATGTCATGGGTTCAGGAGAGTATTCTGATTGGTTCAGACCATGTCATGGATTCAGGAGAGTTATTCTGATTGGTTCAGACCATGCCATGGATTCAGGAGAGTATTCTGATTGGTTCAGACCATGCATGGGTTCAGGAGATTATTTGATTGGTCAGACCATGCCATGGGTTCAGGTGAGTATTCTGATTGGTTCAGACCATGCCATGGGTTCAGGAGAGTTATTCTGATTGTGTCAGACCATGCCATGGGTTCAGGTGAGTTATTCTGATTGGTTCAGACCACGCCATGGATTCAGGTGAGTTATTCTGATTGGTTCAGACCATGTCATGTGTTCAGGTGAGTTATTCTGATTGGTTCAGACCATGTCATGTGTTCAGGCGAGTTATTCTGATTGATTCAGACCACGCCATGGATTCAGGAGAGTTATTCTGATTGGTTCAGACCATGTCATGGGTTCAGATGAGTTATTCTGATTGGTTCAGACCATGCCATGGATTCAGGAGAGTTATTCTGATTGGTTCAGACCACGCCATGGATTCAGGAGAGTTATTCTGATTGGTTCAGACCATGTCATGGGTTCAGATGAGTTATTCTGATTGGTTCAGACCACGCCATGGATTCAGGTGAGTTATTCTGATTGGTTCAGACCACGCCATGGATTCAGGTGTGTTATTCTGATTGGTTCAGACCATGTCATGGGTTCAGGTGAGCTATTCTGATTGGTTCAGACCATGTCATGGGTTCAGGTGAGCTATTCTGATTGGTTCAGACCATGGATTGTTATGTGTTATCCTGATTTGTGCAGATCAGAAAGTATAATCTAATGTATAATTGATGTGACTTTCCTTGCATGTACTATGAATATAAGCGACTATTCTATCATTATTTCTTGGCATCAGGCATCATAAATAGTTTGTTTGTTTACTTGTTTACATTTGTTTACAAAAGCTTTAAAATGCATAGTACACTACTCCATGCTGCACAAGACAAACTAATCATAAAACATCAGCTACAATCTACGTATAAAATTGTATTAGGAACTAGCACACCCACATTACACTAGTACATTATAACACAATATTTTATTCCAGTTCTTTCATACGTCATATATTTAAAATCTCCACTCAAACAGCCATTAACTCTGCATGCTAGCAATGAAAAAAACAATCCAATATGTCTTGGAATTTCCTTAGAATTACGTTGCAAGTAAACAACCCAATTCTAGTGAACTTCGAGGACAACTATTTCCAGAGTTTTCAGTTACAAATATGAAAAACAAAATTAATAACTTGTCGTCTGCTTACAATTGTTTGAACTATTTATAGCCTTACATTACCCAGCATGCAAAGAGTTAATTGAATGAACTAAACAGTGGCATGGTTGCATACCATACATGTACCACACAATAACAGATATAACCTCAAGACGGATGAAGCAGTTTCTATTGGTGGACAACACTATAATTGGTCATTATAGTTTAACCAAATTGTCATAATTATACCACATTAACCCATTTCATTCAGTATTTTCAAAGAACATAGAGACAGATCCAACACCACGGACCATTCCGTCTGATCAGGCTCTATACTGTTCGCTATTCAGATGATCTTGCTAAGACACTTGGCTATGTAGCAAACAACATAGATCAAGATCAGCATGCAGCGTCACGCTGCGGCTGATCTGGATCTATGTTGTTTGCAAAAGCCTTTAAATATATCCAGAATGAAATGGGTTAATTGTAAATCACAAGAATATCTTTGAACATTCTGATGGCTCAAAATAAAATCTGACCAAACTGAGAAAATAAATGATAACTTGGTTCATTGCTGGCTATCTGATGCCCGACTGTGAATCTAAAATTGTGAATACAGAGGAAATTTGCTAAAATATTGAAAGTAATGGCCCTTTATCGCTCACCGTAACAGCTCTGAAAAGGCTACATCCATGGACTATAACTGTGAAATTTGGCTACCAATGGCCAAACGGTGAAGAATTTTGAAATCTTTCATAAAATGTTGATCCATTTGACATTTCGACGTAATAATCCGATTTTGATGGAAATTGCAATAGAGTGATTGCCTCGTCGATACCATCGTTTTCATATATGACATGACAATATTTGCTCATAAATAATATTTGACCTCTACTTGGCCTCCCAGGCCATGCGTATTTTAGATCTCGGGGTCACAATTTGAACAACTTCGAAAGAACATTGTACATCGATCATTCCTACCAAGATTCGTCAAAATACGGTTAGCGGTTTGTTATATTTTTTAGCGGCCATCTTGGATTAAGTAACAATGTGATTTTAACAATTATGTAATCCCCCCACCTCCCCAAGTATCATGATAATAAATGGTGGATATAGACGTCTACGTATACCATCTGGGTGGCCTAGTGGTTACGGAGTCCGCCTACGGAGCGGGAGGTGGAAGTTTCGAATCTCATCAGGGGTTTGTTCTGATGGTGAGCCGCCAGCTAGTTAAATAATGGTTACCGATTGCCTACCAGCTTGGCGACTGGCATACAAGCATAGGATTCGGGAAGTACTGATGTTCATAAAAAAGAGGTGTCTCATAAGTCAGAAATGACTGTCCCTTTAAATAGGGGTGACTCTATAATAAACAAACAGTATATACCCAATGGTTACTGAGCAGAAGACATTTGAAAATGTTGACGGACGCCAGACAGACACATTGTGGTAACAATACTTCATACAAGCTTTGCTCAGGTGAAAATAATATCATTTCTGGACAGCTTATACAAATTTGACATTAATCAGTTTCAAGATTTTGACCAAACAAGGGGAATGCCTCTAAAAGAGGAAAGTACACAGCCCTGGGCATATGTAAGGTTAACAGACTTGTATACCTAATACAACCTGCAACTTCCCAACTATATATGTAAGGTTAACAGTCTTGTATACCTAATACAACCTGCAACTTCCCAACTATATATGTAAGGTTAACAGTCTTGTATACCTAATACAACCTGCAACTCCACAACTATATATGTAAGGTTAACAGTCTTGTATACCTAATACAACCTGCAACTCCACAACTATATATGTAAGGTTAGCAGTCTTGTATACCTAATACAACCTGCTACTCCACAACTATATATGTAAGGTTAGCAGTCTTGTATACCTAATACAACCTGCAACTCCACAACTATATATGTAAGGTTAGCAGTCTTGTATACCTAATACAACCTGCAACTCCCCAACTATATATGTAAGGTTAGCAGTCTTGCATACATAATACAATCTGCAACTCCCCAACTATATATGTAAGGTTAGCAGACTTGCATACATATTTACGCTCTCCACTGCAGAGTATATGGGCGAGCAAAGTGTGCCAAAACACCGTGGAATATATGATTTAGTGTCGTGTTGATGTGTGCCGGTGTCTATCTATAGTAGAATCTTGAATAAATAATTCTTTTTAATACAATATTTGTGCAATATACGACAGACACTCACCTGTAGTGATTAAATATAGATTTTACCCGACTATGATCAAATGCAGGCAAAGAATAAAACATAACAGATATGCAGCAAGCCCGAAATGATTGTCATAGTTAATGAACTCACCAGTGACACAATCTATAGGTGGAGTAAACAAAACATAATGGTAATAGCAACAGAAGAATCAAGTCACACACTACTTGTACAGGACTTCTGCAATTAATTAGAATTATTCATAACTATGTTATATATACTAATGACTCATTTTCCGTAATTCCCTGGTACGCATTACTAAATAATGACTCATTTTCTGGAGTTCCTGGGCTTACACCTGACTAAATAATGACCCATTTTCGGGAATTCCCTGGAATTAAAGCATTGACTCATTTTCTTGAATTAAAATATCTTTAAAATTTCACATGATTTTATAATGAACCACTGTGCTGGAAACTAGTATACACTCATTTAACTCGTACTGTGCTGGAAACGAGTATACATTCACTTAACCCTTACTGTGTTGGAAACGAGTATACACTCATTTAACCCTTACTGTGCTGGAAACGAGTATACATTCACTTAACCCTTACTGTGCTGGAAACTAGTATACATTCACTTAACCCTTACTGTGCTGGAAACGAGTATACATTCACTTAACCCTTACTGTGCTGGAAACTAGTATACATTCATTTAACCCTTACTGTGCTGGAAGCTAGTATACACTCATTTAACCCTTACTGTGCTGGAAACTAGTATACATTCACTTAACCCTTACTGTGCTGGAAACTAGTATACATTCACTTAACCCTTACTGTGCTGGAAACGAGTATACATTCACTTAACCCTTACTGTGCTGGAAACGAGTATACACTCACTTAACCCTTACTGTGCTGGAAACGAGTATACACTCATTTAACCCTTACTGTGCTGGAAGCTAGTATACATTCACTTAACCCTTACTGTGCTGGAAACGAGTATACATTCATTTAACCCTTACTGTGCTGGAAACGAGTATACATTCATTTAACCCTTACTGTGCTGGAAACGAGTATACATTCATTTAACCCTTACTGTGCTGGAAACGAGTATACATTCATTTAACCCTTACTGTGCTGGAAACGAGTATACATTCATTTAACCCTTACTGTGCTGGAAACGAGTATCATCAATCCTCTTCACCCCGGTTGGGGTATAGGGCCTTCACCACTGCTCTCCACTTGGACCGGTCCGTTGCTGCTGCTTTGGCTTCCCCCCAGGACATCCTGCTTCGGCGCAGCTCACTGTCCAGAGTCCTTCGCCATGTCGTAACTGGTCGACCTCTTTTCCGTGTGCCCTGTGGATTCCAATCCAGTGCTTGGCGTGCTATGTTGGGTTGGTCTCGTCGTAGAGTGTGCCCTATCCACCGCCACTTCCTCTGTGTGATAGAGTCTGTGATGGGGTCCTGTCTTGTTTGCCGCCACAACTCCTGGTTGGTGATCTTTTCTGGCCATCTGATGTGTAGGATCTGTCTGAGGCAGTTGTTGATGAATACCTGTAGTTTGTGGTCAAGGCCCTTGGTGTGTCTCCAGGTCTCAGCTCCGTACAAGAGGACTGTCTTAACATTCGTCTCAAACAGTTTGAGCTTTGTCTTGAGGTGGATGTTATTGTTGTTCCATACTGGCTTCAACGTCACAAAGGCATGTCGTGCTTTCCCAATACGGGCTTGGATGTCTTCTTCTGTTCCCCCCGTTTTGCTGATGACACTGCCGAGGTAGGTGAAGGAGTCAACATTATCGATTGGATGGCCATCTATCTGAATGGGTATGTTCCTTGCCGCGTTTACCCTGAGGCACTTGGTCTTCTTAATGTTGATCTCCAGCCCTGTAGTCTTCGCAACTGTGTGTAAGCGTTCTGACTTCTGTTGCATGTGTTGGTGTGTGTGGGACAGGAGGCCTATATCGTCCGCAAAGTCGAGGTCCTCCAACTTCTCTGTAAGTGTCCACTGTATTCCTCTTGGTCTGTCTACTGTCGTTCTCATTATCCAGTCCAGTACGACGGAGAAAATGAGAGGCGAGAGCATACAGCCCTGACGGACGCCGGTGCTGACGGGAAATGGCTGTGAAAGGTTCATGTCATGGATCACATGGCAAGTGGTGTTGTTGTACAGGCTCCGAATAATGTTGATGATCTTTCCTGGTATGCCGTAGTGCCCGAGGATGCTCCATATGACGTCTCTATCAATCGTGTCAAACGCTTTCTTGAAATCGATGAAGTTGATGTAGATTGGAGACTGCCATTCGATGGACTGTTCAACGATGATGCGGAGTGTTGCTATCTGATCCGTGCATGATCTTTCTGCCCTGAATCCTGCCTGTTCTTCCCTCAGCTTGGCGTTCACTGCATTCTTGATCCTTTCTAGTAGGAGTCTTGTGAGGACTTTACTTGGGATAGACAGTAGCTGGATGCCCCTCCAATTCTGGCAGTTGCTGAGGTCACCCTTCCTGGGTAGCTTGACGATGTGCCCTACTCTCCATTCTTCTGGAACCACTTCTTCATCCCAGACTTGCTGTAGAAGGTCTAGTAGTAGTGCTGCTGTGGTCTCAGTCGATGCCTTCAGTGCTTCTGGTGGGATGTTGTCTGGCCCCGGTGCTTTCCCATTTTTGATCTTGTTGATGGCCCTTGTCACTTCATTCCTTGTGATCTGTCCCATCTCTACTTCCAGTTCTGGTCCGTCTGCTATGTCTGGTGGGTTGGTCACAGGTGTACCGCTGAGTAGTTCCTGGAAATGGTCCTTCCACCTTGTCATCTGGTCTTCTGGTTTGGAGAGGGTGTTACCATCAACGTCCTTCACTGGTTTGTTGGGGTTGCTCCTTCTGCCAGAAAGTTGTCTAGTTATGCTGTATAGGGTCTTCATGTCGTTGTGGTATGCTGCTTCCTGTGCTTGTCCAGCCAGCTTGTCTACCTGATCCCGTTTGTCTTGTCGTGCGCTCTTCTTGACTTCTTTGTTCTTGGTGCTGTATTCTCCCTGAATGTTCTGTTTCTGTGCTCTGGTTTTCGCCTGCTTCAGTCGGTGCCGAATTTCTCTTCTTTCTTCAATGATCTGGATGGTGTGGTCTGTGAGCCAGGTCTTGTACTTCTTCGTTCTAAATCCCAGCTTCTCTTCGCATGTCGTTGTGAAAGAGCATTTGACGCGGTCCCACTTCTTTTCCAACGATCCGTCTTCTAAGTCGGCTAGGGCCTGAAACCTGTTGCCGAGGGCGATGGCGAACTCTTGCTGTTGCTCTGCTGCCTTCAGTTTGGATGTGGCGTATCGCTTGTTCTGCTGGATGCCCGTCTTTCTTGCACTGGCAATTCTGACTTGTAGTTTGGCGATGACTAGTTCATGGTCGGAACCTGCATCAGCTCCTCGATACGCTCTGACATCCGTGAGGGTCCTCCTCCATCTTCTGGAGATCGTGACATGGTCGATCTGGTTTGCATTTGCCTGGTCGGGTGATGTCCATGTGGTCTTGTGAATGATGCGATGTTTAAAGATAGTTCCACCGATGACAAGATCATTTAGCCCACAGAAGTTGACGAAGAGTTCCCCATTTTCATTCGTGGTCCCGAGTCCCTCCTTTCCCATGACGGTCTCTCTACCAGTGTTGGTTCCTCCAACTTTCGCATTCATGTCAACCATAACAATGTATACACTCATTTAACCCTTACTGTGCTGGAAACGAGTATACACTCATTTAACCCTTACTGTGCTGGAAACGAGTATACATTCACTTAACCCGTACTGTGCTGGAAACGAGTATACATTCACTTAACCCGTACTGTGCTGGAAACGAGTATACACTCATTAAACCCTTACTGTGCTGGAAACGAGTATACATTCACTTAACCCTTACTGTGCTGGAAGCTAGTATACACTCATTTAACCCTTACTGTGCTGGAAATGAGTATACATTCATTTAACCCTTACTGTGCTGGAAACAAGTATACATTCACTTAACCCTTACTGTGCTGGAAACGAGTATACACTCATTTAACCCTTACTGTGATGGAAGCTAGTATACATTCATTTAACCCTTACTGTGCTGGAAACGAGTATACATTCATTTAACCCTTACTGTGCTGGAAACGAGTATACATTCATTTAACCCTTACTGTGCTGGAAACGAGTAATACATTCATTTAACCCTTACTGTGCTGGAAACGAGTATACATTCATTTAACCCTTACTGTGCTGGAAACGAGTATACATTCATTTAACCCTTACTGTGCTGGAAACGAGTATACATTCACTTAACCCTTACTGTGATGGAAATGAGTATACATTCATTTAACCCTTACTGTGATGGAAACTAGTATACATTCATTTAACCCTTACTGTGATGGAAGCTAGTATACATTCATTTAACCCTTACTGTGATGGAAGCTAGTATACATTCATTTAACCCTTACTGTGCTGGAAATTAGTATACATTCATTTAACCCTTACTGTGCTGGAAACTAGTATACACTCACTTAACCCTTACTGTGCTGGAAATGAGTATACTGTATACACTCATTTAACCCTTACTGTGCTGGAAACGAGTGTACATTCACTTAACCCTTACTGTGCTGGAAACGAGTGTACATTCACTTAACCCTTACTGTGCTGGAAACGAGTGTACATTCACTTAACCCTTACTGTGCTGGAAACGAGTATACATTCACTTAACCCTTACTGTGCTGGAAACGAGTGTACATTCACTTAACCCTTACTGTGCTGGAAACAAGTATACACTCATTTAACCCTTACTGTGCTGGAAATGAGTATACATTCACTTAACCCTTACTGTGCTGGAAACGAGTATACACTCATTTAACCCTTACTGTGCTGGAAACGAGTATACATTCATTTAACCCTTACTGTGCTGGAAACGAGTATACATTCATTTAACCCTTACTGTGCTGGAAACGAGTATACATTCACTTAACCCTTACTGTACTGGAAACTAGTATACACTCACTTAACCTTTACTTTGCTGGAAACGAGTATACATTCACTTAACCCTTACTGTGCTGGAAACGAGTATACATTCACTTAACCCTTACTGTGCTGGAAACGAGTAAACATTCACTTAACCCTTACTGTGCTGGAAACGAGTATACACTCATTTAACCCTTACTGTGATGGAAGCTTGTATACATTCATTTAACCCTTACTGTGCTGGAAACGAGTATACATTCACTTAACCCTTACTGTGCTGGAAACGAGTATACACTCACTTAACCCTTACTGTGCTGGAAACGAGTATACACTCATTTATCCCTTACTGTGCTGGAAATGAGTATACATTCATTTAACCCGTACTGTGCTGGAAACGAGTATACACTCATTTAACCCTTACTGTGCTGGAAACGAGTATACATTCATTTAACCCTTACTGTGCTGGAAACGAGTATATTCATTTTTGCAATCATCATAGAGCCAGATCAGATGGCTGTTTGCTATTCGAATAGTGGAGCTAAAACACTTGGCTGAATATCAAAGAACATAGATCCTGATCAGACGGCTGATCTTAGTCTATATTATTTGCGCATTCCTTCCAATATATTCGGCAGGTTAAGGGTTAAATAAATGTTCTACTATTAGAAATGTCCGTATATTTCTAACATTACGCAGTGTTTATTTGGATCGCCGACTAGTACCGAGACGATATTGCACAGTTTGTTAAATAAAGTTTGATTATTGGGAAAGACCGTTTTCTAATGTTGGTTATAACTTGTGGCCCGACCCTTTTGCTATGCTACACAAATGTATATATGTGCCTTATAATCTGTTAACTTATTTCACATCTGATTCATGCTCGTATGTAATATTGTATTGTCGAATGTATTACATATGCAATACAATATGGTTAAATAAAAAAACTGAACAGGACCGAGGACTTAGCCTGTGCATCTATATTCGCATGAGTTACACGCTGCCTGTACAACCTGCATTATAGAAAATAAAGCCTAAACAGAAGCTATTAATAATACTAATAATGTCTAAGTTAGACTGTTAATGAGAACTTAATCCAGGGGGGGATAACTTGTCTCCTAGCAGCATGAGATGGCCTTATCTCTCCGACATGGACCTGTATTATAGATGGTCATACTATTAACATATCAGTATTTGTCCAGTACAAGTCACTGTTGCTAAGTGTTGGTTTCTATGGAGACTGGTGGAACTTGTTCTAGGTGCCAGCACTCCACTAATTTATTTATTGGTCAAAATGTTAACTAATTGACTGGTGTTGTGTTTCAAGATGTTAACTAATTGACTGGTGTTTCAAGATGTTAACTAATTGACTGGTGTTGTGTTTCAAAATGTTAACTAATTGACTGGTGTTTCAAGATGTTAACTAATTGACTGGTGTTATGTTTCAAGATATTAACTAATTGACTGATGTTTCAAGATGTTAAATAATTGACTGGTGTTCCAAGATGTTAACTAATTGACTGATGTTTCAAGATGTTAACTAATTGACTGGTGTTGTATTTCAAAATGTTAACTAATTGACTGGTGTTTCAAGATGTTAAATAATTGACTGGTGTTGTGTTCCAAGATGTTAACTAATTGACTGATGTTTCAAGATGTTAAATAATTGACTGGTGTTTCAAGAAGTTAACTAATTGACTGGTGTTTCAAGATGTTAAATAATTGACTGGTGTTTCAAGAAGTTAACTAATTGACTGGTGTTTCAAGATGTTAAATAATTGACTGGTGTTTCAAGAAGTTAACTAATTGACTGATGTTTCAAGATGTTAAATAATTGACTGGTGTTTCAAGAAGTTAACTAATTGACTGGTGTTTCAAGATGTTAAATAATTGACTGGTGTTGTGTTCCAAGATGTTAACTAATTGACTGATGTTTCAAGATGTTAACTAATTGACTGGTGTTTCAAGATGTTAACTAATTGACTGGTGTTTCAAGATGTTCATAAATCCAGTTTGATTGGTACTTATTATATGGGGTAATACATTTTTTATCCGATTCGCAATAGCTTTGGTTGCAATCTTATAGTCGATGTTGAGTAAACTTATAGGCCGCCAGTTTGATAATATGTCTAATTGTTTACCAGGCTTGGGTAATAGCGTAATAATGCCTTGTTTCTGGAGATCTGTTAGTTCACCATTAGAGTATGAATAGTTTATCGATTTCAAATAGTGTACTTTAATATCTTGCCAAAACGTTTTATAGAACTCACTTGTCAGACCGTCTGAGCCGGGGCTTTTATTGTTTTTCATATCATACAGAGATTGCCAGCATTCGCATTTGGTTAACAACCCATAACATTGTGTTGACTGTTCATGTGTAAGTTTTGTGATAGGCCCGGAGAAAAAATCTATATTGGGGCATCCGGCTTCTTGTATTTTGAATAGGGTTTTGTAGAACTTAACTAGTTCGTTTAAGATTTCTGATTGATTAATTATTTCTTTGCCCTCCGAAGTTAATTTATGTATGTTTTTCTTTTCAGCATGTCGCTTTTCTAAGATGTTAACTAATTGACTGGTGTTTCAAGATGTTAACTAATTGACTGGTGTTTCAAGATGTTAACTAATTGACATGTGTTGTGGTTTTTTTTATTCAAATTTATTTTAGCATGATTGTGAAACAAGTTATTACAACTTATATTTATCACTCTCGAGACCTCATTCCTGATGGAATCCATCGCCATGAGGGAGAGAGAAGAGGCAATGTGGAATTTAAATGCTTTGCCTAAGGGCATAATCGTAACGGCTCCAGCGGGGCTCGAACTCCAGACCTGAAGCGAACGCGCATCCACTGCGCTATCACGACTTCCGTGTGTTGTGTTCCAAGATGTTAACTAATTGACTGGTGTTGTGTTTCAAGATGTTAACTAATTGACTGGTGTTATGTTTCAAGATGTTAACTAATTGACTGGTGTTATGTTTCAAGATGTTAACTAATTGACTGGTGTTATGTTTCAAGATGTTAACTAATTGACTGGTGTTGTGTTCCAAGATGTTAACTAATTGACTGGTGTTATGTTTCAAGATGTTAACTAATTGACTGGTGTTATGTTTCAAGATGTTAACTAATTGACTGGTGTTATGTTTCAAGATGTTAACTAATTGACTGGTGTTATGTTTCAAGATGTTAACTAATTGACTGGTGTTGTGTTTCAATGCCAGAAATAGAAACTGCAATATCCGGATTGACAAACTGCAATATCCGGATTGACAAACTGCAATATCCGGATTGACAAACTGCAATATCCGGATTGACAAACTGCAGCATTTGGATTGACAAACTGCAGCATCTGGATTGACAAACTGCAGCATTTGGATTGACAAACTGCAGCATTTGGATTGACAAACTGCAGCATTTGGATTGACAAACTGCAGCATCTGGATTGACAAACTGCAGCATTTGGATTGACAATTGCAACATTCAGATTGACAAACTACAGCATCTGGATTGACAAACTGCAGCATCCGGATTGACAAACTGCAGCATTCAGATTGACAAACTGCAGCATCCGGATTGACAATCTTAAGCATTTGGATTGACAACTACAACATCCGGATTGACAAACTGCAGCATTCAGATTGACAAACTGCAGCATCCGGATTGACAAACTGCAGCATCCAGATTGACAAACTGCAGCATTCAGATTGACAAACTGCAGCATCCGGATTGACAAACTGCAGCATCTGGATTGACAAACTGCAGCATTGAGATTGACAAACTGCAGCATTCAGATTGACAAACTGCAGCATCCGGATTGACATACAGGAGCATCCGGATTGACAAACTACAGCATTCGGCTTGACAAACTGCAGCATCCGGGTCGGATGTATGTTAATGGTACGAAAATCAATTGTTGAACCCCATTCCTAGAGGACATGATGTGTTATCAGTGTGGGTGGGGTATGGTGCACCGATGTTCTAGAGGATACGATGTGTTATCAGTGTGGGTGGTATGGTGCACCGACGTTCTAGAGGATATGATGTGTTATCAGTGTGGGTGGGGTATGGTGCACCGACGTTCTAGATGATACTATGTGTTATCAGTGTGGGTGGGGTATGGTGCACCGACGTTCTAGCGGATACGATGTGTTATCAGTGTGGGTGGTATAGTGCACCGACGTTCTAGCGGATACGATGTGTTATCAGTGTGGGGGTATGGTGCACCGACGTTCTAGAGGATACGACGTGTTATCAGTGTGGGTGGGGTATGGTGCACCGACGTTCTAGAGGACACTGTGTTATCAGTGTGGGTGGTATGGTGCACCGACATTCTAGATGATATGATGTGCTATCAGTGTGGGTGGGGTATGGTGCACCGACGTTCTAGAGGATATGATGTGTTATCAGTGTGGGTGGTATGGTGCACCGACATTCTAGATGATATGATGTGTTATCAGAGTGGGTGGTATGGTGCACCGACGTTCTAGAGGATAATGTGTTATCAGTGTGGGTGTATGGTGCACCGACATTCTAGAGGATATGATGTGTTATCAGAGTAGAGTGGGTGGGGTATGATGTACCAACACAGTTCCAGCTATTGAACAGGACTACGCAATTTATACATAAGTATTATGAGACATTGAACTCCTGCTGTTTAAGATCATACAATGGTATTGGTGAGGCAGGGGGTCCCGATTCTAAGCTAGACAAATCACTGAAGGTGGATAAAAACCCTCCAGACTGCATTTACAGTGTCATTCCAATCTACTCAATCCCCATTTATTCAATACAGGTGTATAATTACCTAGATTCCGCCGGAAACATACAGGGGGTACATGTTTATATATTTATTGAGGGATATGCTGAAATGGTTTTACTAACAGACACACTACTGTAAAACTAAACAACAGGGTGAATTGCTAACTGGCTTCATTCCTGAAATAATATGAAATATGGAACATAACTCCAGGCAAAATAACTTGCTAAAATAGAAAGATTTGTTTCCCTTGCATTATAAACTCCATGCAGATGACCTCTATATAATATACATTTTACAATATATAAAGCAGTGCCTAAATTATATACAAGTAAAATCAGTAAATACGAAGTGCTTAGAAGTAGAAAAAGATTCACAGCAGTATTTGCAGCTATAATCTTAATTCATGAACATTTCCGGGAAAGGGCCGTAACTAATGTTGTTAAAACTTGGCCCAACCCAACTTGGTTTCAACATTTATTGACAATTCGTGTGCAAAACAATGACATAAATCGTATATACTATGCATAATTATACAAGTGTGTCGGTGCATTTGTTTTGTTCTGTACATTGTATATATAGAATGAATGCAATAAAATATGATTAAACTAAATTTCCAGGAAATCTTAAAATAGCAAATCACTTAGAAAAACATCAAGCAATCACTATTCATATCTAAATCTACAAACTTCACTTATGTAGATATATACAATTAACAAAAACATAAGAGATCTTCACTTATGTGTGTGATAATACACTTACAACCAGAAATTCTTTTTTATCAACGATCTGGTTCCCATCTGTGTCAAACATGTTGAAGGCGATGCGGAAACCGCTCTGGGGCTCTGAAAATAACAAATATAAATTTTACTCAAGAAGAGTGAATATCAATATTTCAATTGCAAGTACAAACTATATTCCAACAGAGCGACAAGTGCCCTTATTCATGCGCTTAACCCGTAACACTTTCAGCGCCGACTAAATTCAAAGTAATGTGCATACAACATAGATCCAGATCAGTAACGGTGTAACGCTGCGTCTGATCAGGATCTATGTTGTTTGCTACTCGGACAGGTAATTCAGCTCCACTCTCTAAAGAGCAATCAGCATATATCCTGATCAGACAACACATTCTATTCCGTCTAATCAGGTTCTCTGTAATCAGGTTCTCTGCTTTTTGCAAAAGTGCTTTTATGCGACATTGGTGGTGAAAGAGTTAACCTGCTAATCACGACTAAAGTCACTGTTTACTATTCGGATAGTAAAAGTTTATATGTACATATATACCGCAATGATGCACAACACATAAATGCTAAATACAACTGTAAAGGTTTATAGGTACATATATACTACCCCCATGATGCACAACACAAACGCTAAATACAACTGTAAAGGTTTATATGTACATATATACCGCAATGATGCACAACATAAACGCTAAATACAACTGTAAAAAATACATGGTAATCTTCAGATTGAAATCTTAACAATGATATGAGGGTGGCAATGATTTAGAGTCAACCACTTGGCCACACGAAGGTCATTCTGTACTCATCCAAATTTCTATTTTTATTAACATATATTTCTATAATCATTTAGACTCACACAGCATCGCATGATAACCAACCAACACCAGTGGATCTAGTTGCTATTTTCCTGTTCTGTCAGATAGATAATCAGAAGACAACGAGTCAGTGTCAGATATGTACCATGCTGGCATCAGTCTTGGAAGATTATCGAGTTCAATAGGTGCAGCAACCACATCCCTAACACATGGGACATATCCAACACTTGGGACAGCCCTAACACTTGGGATATCCCTAACACTTGGGACATACCTAACACCTGGGACATCCCTAACTTTTGGAGTAAGTTTCTACACAAGTTTATCTGTACAACCCGAAATAGATCAATATATGTAGCACAAAAATAGCAACACATTTTATTAAATTAGTTTTATTTTATCCATATGCCATAATGCAAACTGACGTGACTTCAAAATAAGATTAAACAGCAAAAACAAATGTCATATCAAGATTTTGATGTTTCCATTTGATAATATTTTCTAAAATATTGCAAAGAATTCATCTTCAGGAATTCAGTAAAATGGCTAAGTACACGTAGGACATACCACTAAGTACATGTAGGACACACCACTAAGTACATGTAGGACAAACCACTAAGTACAAGTAGAACAAACCACTAAGTACATAAAGGACACACCACTAAGTACAAGTAGGACAAACCACTAAGTACATGTAGGACAAACCACTAAGTACATGTAGGACAAACCACTAAGTACATGTAGGACAAACCACTAAGTACATGTAGGACAAACCACTAAGTACATGTAGGACAAACCACTAAGTACATGTAGGACAAACCACTAAGTACATGTAGGACAAACCACTAAGTACAAGTAGGACAAACCACTAAGTACATGTAGGACAAACCACTAAGTACATGTAGGACAAACCACTAAGTACATGTAGAACAAACCACTAAGTACATGTAGGACAAACCACTAAGTACATGTAGGACAAACCACTAAGTACATGTAGGACATACCACTAAGTACATGTAGGACAAACCACTAAGTACATGTAGGACAGTGTAGAACAAACCACTAAGTACAAGTAGGACACACCACTAAGTACATGTAGAACAAATCACTAAGTACATGTAGGACACATCACTAAGTACATGTAGGACAAACCACTAAGTACATGTAGGACAAACCACTAAGTACATGTAGGACATACCACTAAGTACATGTAGGACACACCACTAAGTACATGTAGGACATACCACTAAGTACATGTAGGACAAACCACTAAGTACATGTAGGACAAACCACTAAGTACATGTAGGACAGTGTAGAACAAACCACTAAGTACAAGTAGGACAAACCACTAAGTACATGTAGGACAGGGTAGAACAAACCACTAAGTACATGTAGAACAAACCACTAAGTACATGTAGAACAAACCACTAAGTACATGTAGGACAAACCACTAAGTACATGTAGGACAGTGTAGAACAAACCACTAAGTACAAGTAGGACACACCACTAAGTACATGTAGAACAAACCACTAAGTACATGTAGGACATACCACTAAGTACATGTAGGACATACCACTAAGTACATGTAGAACAAACCACTAAGTGCATGTAGAACAAACCACTAAGTACATGTAGGACAAACCACTAAGTACATGTAGGACAGTGTAGAACAAACCACTAAGTACAAGTAGGACACACCACTAAGTACATGTAGAACAAACCACTAAGTACATGTAGGACATACCACTAAGTACATGTAGGACATACCACTAAGTACATGTAGAACAAACCACTAAGTGCATGTAGAACAAACCACTAAGTACATGTAGGACAAACCACTAAGTACATGTAGGACAGTGTAGAACAAACCACTAAGTACAAGTAGGACACACCACTAAGTACATGTAGAACAAACCACTAAGTACATGTAGGACAAACCACTAAGTACAAGTAGGACACACCACTAAGTACATGTAGGACACACCACTAAGTACATGTAGGACAGTGTAGGACAAACCACTAAGTCCAAGTAGGACACACCACTAAGTACATGTAGGACACACCACTAAGTACATGTAGGACAGTGTAGGACACACCACTAAGTACATGTAGGACACACCACTAAGTACAAGTAGGACACACCACTAAGTACATGTAGGACACACCCCTAAGTACATGTAGGACAGTGTAGGACAAACCACTAAGTACATGTAGGACAGTGTAGGACAAACCACTAAGTACATGTAGGACAAACCACTAAGTACATTTAGGACATACCACTAAGTACATGTAGGACACACCACTAAGTACATGTAGGACATACCACTAAGTACATGTAGGACAAACCACTAAGTACATGTAGGACAAACCACTAAGTACATGTAGGACAAACCACTAAGTACATGTAGGACAGTGTAGAACAAACCACTAAGTACAAGTAGGACAAACCACTAAGTACATGTAGGACAGGGTAGAACAAACCACTAAGTACATGTAGAACAAACCACTAAGTACATGTAGAACAAACCACTAAGTACATGTAGGACAAACCACTAAGTACATGTAGGACAGTGTAGAACAAACCACTAAGTACAAGTAGGACACACCACTAAGTACATGTAGAACAAACCACTAAGTACATGTAGGACAAACCACTAAGTACATGTAGAACAAACCACTAAGTACATGTAGAACAAACCACTAAGTACATGTAGGACAAACCACTAAGTACATGTAGGACAAACCACTAAGTACATGTAGGACAAACCACTAAGTACATGTAGGACAAACCACTAAGTACATGTAGGACAAACCACTAAGTACATGTAGGACAAACCACTAAGTACACGTAGGACAAACCACTAAGTAAACGTAGAACAAACCACTAAGTACATGTAGGACACACCACTAAGTACATGTAGGACAAACCACTAAGTACATGTAGGATATACCACTAAGTACATGTAGAATAAACCACTAAGTACAAGTAGGACAAACCACTAAGTACATGTAGGACACACCACTAAGTACATGTAGGACAAACAATAAGTCTGTAGGACAAACCACTAAGTACAAGTAGGACACACCAATAGTAAATGTAGGACACACACTAAGTACATGTAGGCAGTGTAGGACAACACTAAGTACAAGTAGGACACACCACTAAGTACATGTAGGACACACCACTAAGTACATGTAGGACAGTGTAGGACACACCACTAAGTACATGTAGGACACACCACTAAGTACATGTAGGACAAACCACTAAGTACAAGTAGGACATACCACTAAGTACAAGTAGGACACACCACTAAGTACACATTGGACATACCACTAAGTACAAGTAGGACACACCACTAAGTACACATTGGACATACCACTAAGTACAAGTAGGACAAACCACTAAGTACATGTAGGACAGTGTAGGACAAACCACTAAGTACATGTAGGACAAACCACTAAGTACATGTAGGACAGTGTAGAACAAACCACTAAGTACAAGTAGGACAAACCACTAAGTACATGTAGGACAGTGTAGAACAAACCACTAAGTACAAGTAGGACACACCACTAAGTACATGTAGAACAAACCACTAAGTACATGTAGGACAAACCACTAAGTACATGTAGAACAAACCACTAAGTACATGTAGAACAAACCACTAAGTACATGTAGGACAAACCACTAAGTACATGTAGGACAAACCACTAAGTACATGTAGGACAAACCACTAAGTACATGTAGGACAAACCACTAAGTACATGTAGGACAAACCACTAAGTACATGTAGGACAAACCACTAAGTACACGTAGGACAAACCACTAAGTACACGTAGAACAAACCACTAAGTACATGTAGGACACACCACTAAGTTCATGTAGGACAAACCACTAAGTACATGTAGGATATACCACTAAGTACATGTAGAATAAACCACTAAGTACAAGTAGGACAAACCATTAAGTACATGTAGGACACACCACTAAGTACATGTAGGACAAACCACTAAGTACATGTAGGACAAACCACTAAGTACAAGTAGGACACACCACTAAGTACATGTAGGACACACCACTAAGTACATGTAGGACAGTGTAGGACAAACCACTAAGTACAAGTAGGACACACCACTAAGTACATGTAGGACACACCACTAAGTACATGTAGGACAGTGTAGGACACACCACTAAGTACATGTAGGACACACCACTAAGTACATGTAGGACAAACCACTAAGTACAAGTAGGACATACCACTAAGTACAAGTAGGACACACCACTAAGTACACATTGGACATACCACTAAGTACAAGTAGGACACACCACTAAGTACACATTGGACATACCACTAAGTACAAGTAGGACAAACCACTAAGTACATGTAGGACAGTGTAGGACAAACCACTAAGTACATGTAGGACAAACCACTAAGTACATGTAGGACAAACCACTAAGTACATGTAGGACAAACCACTAAGTACATGTAGGACAAACCACTAAGTACATGTAGGACATACCACTAAGTACATGTAGGACAAACCACTAAGTACACATTGGACATACCACTAAGTACATGTAGAACAAACCACTAAGTACATGTAGGACACACCACTAAGTACACATTGGACATACCACTAAGTACATGTAGAACAAACCACTAAGTACATGTAGGACAAACCACTGAGTACATGTAGGACAAACCACTAAGTACAAGTAGGACAAACCACTAAGTACACATTGGACCTACCACTAAGTACAAGTAGGACAAACCACTAAGTACATGTAGGACAAACCACTAAGTACAAGTAGGACAAACCACTAAGTACACATTGGACCTACCACTAAGTACAAGTAGGACAAACCACTAAGTACATGTAGGACAAACCACTAAGTACATGTAGAACAAACCACTAAGTACATGTAGGACAAACCACTAAGTACATGTAGGACAAACCACTAAGTACACGTAGGACAAACCACTAAGTACACATTGGACATACCACTAAGTACAAGTAGGACAAACCACTAAGTACACATTGGACATACCACTAAGTACAAGTAGGACAAACCACTAAGTACATGTAGGACAGTATAGGACAAACCACTAAGTACATGTAGGACAAACCACTAAGTTCATGTAGGACAAACCACTAAGTACATGTAGGACAAACCACTAAGTACATGTAGGACACATCACTAAGTACATGTAGGACAAACCACTAAGTACATGTAGGACACATCACTAAGTACACATAGGACAAACCACTAAGTACATGTAGGACAAACCACTAAGTACATGTAGGACAAACCACTAAGTACATGTAGGACACATCACTAAGTACACGTAGGACAAACCACTACACACATGTAGGACAAACCACTAAGTACATGTAGGACAAACCACTAAGTACATGTAGGATAAACCACTAAGTACATGTAGGACAAACCACTAAGCACATGTAGAACAAAGCACTAAGTACAAGTAAGACAATGTAGGACAACTCACTAAGCACATGTAGGACAAACCACTGAGTACATGTAGGACAAACCACTAAGTACACGTAGGACAAACCACTAAGTACACATTGGACCTACCACTAAGTACAAGTAGGACAAACCACTAAGTACATGTAGGACAAACCACTAAGTACATGTAGGACAAACCACTAAGCACATGTAGGACAAACCACTAAGTACATGTAGGACAAACCACTAAGTACATGTAGGACAAACCACTAAGTACATGTAGGACAAACCACTAAGTACATGTAGGACAAACCACTAAGTACATGTAGGACAAACCACTAAGTACACGTAGGACAAACCACTAAGTACACATTGGACATACCACTAAGTACAAGTAGGACAAACCACTAAGTACACATTGGACATACCACTAAGTACAAGTAGGACAAACCACTAAGTACATGTAGGACAGTGTAGGACAAACCACTAAGTACATGTAGGACAAACCACTAAGTACATGTAGGACACATCACTAAGTACACGTAGGACAAACCACTAAGTACATGTAGGACAAACCACTAAGTACATGTAGGACAAACCACTAAGCACATGTAGGACAAACCACTAAGTACATGTAGGACAAACCACTAAGTACATGTAGGACAAACTACTAAGCACATGTAGAACAAAGCACTAAGTACAAGTAGGACAATGTAGGACAACTCACTAAGCACATGTAGGACACACCACTAAGTACATGTAGGACAAACCACTGAGTACATATAGGACAAAGCATTAAGTGCATGTAGGACAAACCACAAACCACAGGGATTCGGCACGTTTGGGGGTACTAGTATATATATTTAAGTACAGTTATTCTACTCTGTGGGATGTCAGATTTCGCATCGATCAGTAAAATGGCCCTATCTGAAACAATTTTGTACAAAGCTGTCCAAATATAACGCCTATCCCGAGTCTTTATATTGTTCTTCAAATAAAACACAACTTTAAGCTGCATGCATGTATACTTTGCAAACAATTGCCACATACATTGGCCATAGCAGGTCACATTTCCATACTAGGACACGGGTTCTGTCAGCAACAAAAAAAAATCTTCGACGGGAGAGTTTTAACTGTGAATAACATTATCAATAAAATGTGTTTACACTAACGTGTAGGTTTATTCGGCAAAAATGTACGTCAAAAAGAGATTTTGTAGCATTTTCAATTTGTTTTGAAAATTTCTAAAGCGGCGCAATTCGCGTTGAAACGAACGTTGAAACGAGCGTTCTGATTGGATTATTAGAATGTAACAAGATGTTTTTTTATATATGAAGAATAATCATAATCCAATAAGAACGCTCGTTTCAACGGCTCGTTTCAACGCGAATTGCGTTGCTTTAGAAATTTAAGTACATGTAGGACAAACTACATTTGACACTCAGTACTGTATATTAATACGTTCAAACTTGTTCACAGCATTGGCATCAAGCTCAAGGGCTTAACTCAGTAGGTCTCTGTGTCATCAACTCTACCTAGGACACCATATATCCTAAATTAACCTAGGATACCATATATCCTAAATTACCCTAGGATACCATATATCCTAAATTACCCAAGGACACCATATATCCTAAATTACCCTAGGACACCATATATCCTAAATTACCCAAGGACACCATATATCCTAAATTACCCAAGGACACCATATATCCTAAATTACCCAAGGACACCATATATCCTAAATTACCCAAGGACACCATATATCCTAAATTACCCTAAGGACACCATATATCCTAAATTACCCAAGGACACCATATATCCTAAATTACCCAAGGACACCATATATCCTAAATTACCCTAGGACACCATATATCCTAAATTACCCTAAGGACACCATATATCCTAAATTACCCTAGGACACCATATATCCTAAATTACCCAAGGACACCATATATCCTAAATTACCCTAAGGACACCATATATCCTAAATTACCCAAGGACACCATATATCCTAAATTACCCAAGGACACCATATATCCTAAATTACCCAAGGACACCATATATCCTAAATTACCCTAGGACACCATATATCCTAAATTACCCTAGGACACCATATATCCTAAATTACCCTAAGGACACCATATATCCTAAATTACCCAAGGACACCATATATCCTAAATTACCCTAGGACACCATATATCCTAAATTACCCTAAGGACACCATATATCCTAAATTACCCTAGGATACCATATATCCTAAATTACCCAAGGACACCATATATCCTAAATTACCCTAGGACACCATATATCCTAAATTACCCTAGGATACCATATATCCTAAATTACCCTAGGACACCATATATCCTAAATTACCCTAGGACACCATATATCCTAAATTACCCTAGGACACCATATATCCTAAATTACCCAAGGACACCATATATCCTAAATTACCCAAGGACACCATATATCGTAAATTACCCAAGGATACCATATATCGTAAATTACCCTAGGACACCATGTATTCCTAAATTACCCAAGGACACCATATATCCTAAATTACCCTACGATACAATATATTCCTAAATTACCATAGAACACAATATATCCTAAATTGCATGGACACCATATATCTTAAATTGCATTGGACACCATATATCCTAAATTGCATGGGACACCATAAATCCTAAATTGCATGGGACACCATAAATCCTAAATTGCATGGGACACCATATATCATAAATTGCATGGGACACCATAAATCCTAAATTGCATGGGACACCATATATCCTAAAGTGCATGGGACATCATATATCCTAAATTGCATGGGACATCATATATCCTAAATTGCATGGGACATCATATATCCTAAATTGCATGGGACATCATATATCCTAAATTGCATGGGACATCATATATCCTAAATTGCATGGGACATCATATATCCTAAATTGCATGGGACATCATATATCCTAAATTACCATAGAACGCAATATATCCTAAATTGCATGGGACACCATATATCCTAAATTGCATGGGACATCATATATCCTAAATTGCATGGGACACTATATATCCTAAATTGCATGGGACATCATATATCCTAAATTGCATGGGACACCATATATCCTAAATTGCATGGGACATCATATATCCTAAATTGCATGGGACATCATATATCCTAAATTGCATGGGACACCATATATCCTAAATTGCATGGGACATCATATATCCTAAATTGCATGGGACACCATATATCCTAAATTGCATGGGACATCATATATCCTAAATTGCATGGGACATCATATATCCTAAATTGCATGGGACACCATATATCCTAAATTGCATGGGACATCATATATCCTAAATTGCATGGGACACCATATATCCTAAATTGCATGGGACATCATATATCCTAAATTGCATGGGACATCATATATCCTAAATTGCATGGGACACCATATATCCTAAATTGCATGGGACATCATATATCCTAAATTGCATGGGACACCATATATCCTAAATTACCCAAGGACACCATATATCCTAAATTACCCTAAGGACACCATATATCCTAAATTACCCAAGGACACCATATATCCTAAATTACCCAAGGACACCATATATCCTAAATTACCCTAGGACACCATATATCCTAAATTACCCTAAGGACACCATATATCCTAAATTACCCTAGGACACCATATATCCTAAATTACCCAAGGACACCATATATCCTAAATTACCCTAAGGACACCATATATCCTAAATTACCCAAGGACACCATATATCCTAAATTACCCAAGGACACCATATATCCTAAATTACCCAAGGACACCATATATCCTAAATTACCCTAGGACACCATATATCCTAAATTACCCTAGGACACCATATATCCTAAATTACCCTAAGGACACCATATATCCTAAATTACCCAAGGACACCATATATCCTAAATTACCCTAGGACACCATATATCCTAAATTACCCTAAGGACACCATATATCCTAAATTACCCTAGGATACCATATATCCTAAATTACCCAAGGACACCATATATCCTAAATTACCCTAGGACACCATATATCCTAAATTACCCTAGGATACCATATATCCTAAATTACCCTAGGACACCATATATCCTAAATTACCCTAGGACACCATATATCCTAAATTACCCTAGGACACCATATATCCTAAATTACCCAAGGACACCATATATCCTAAATTACCCAAGGACACCATATATCCTAAATTACCCAAGGATACCATATATCGTAAATTACCCTAGGACACCATGTATTCCTAAATTACCCAAGGACACCATATATCCTAAATTACCCTACGATACAATATATTCCTAAATTACCATAGAACACAATATATCCTAAATTGCATGGACACCATATATCTTAAATTGCATTGGACACCATATATCCTAAATTGCATGGGACACCATAAATCCTAAATTGCATGGGACACCATAAATCCTAAATTGCATGGGACACCATATATCATAAATTGCATGGGACACCATAAATCCTAAATTGCATGGGACACCATATATCCTAAATTGCATGGGACATCATATATCCTAAATTGCATGGGACATCATATATCCTAAATTGCATGGGACATCATATATCCTAAATTGCATGGGACATCATATATCCTAAATTGCATGGGACATCATATATCCTAAATTGCATGGGACATCATATATCCTAAATTGCATGGGACACATATATCCTAAATTGCATGGGACACCATATATCCTAAATTGCATGGGACATCATATATCCTAAATTGCATGGGACATCATATATCCTAAATTGCATGGGACATCATATATCCTAAATTGCATGGGACACCATATATCCTAAATTGCATGGGACATCATATATCCTAAATTGCATGGGACACCATATATCCTAAATTGCATGGGACATCATATATCCTAAATTGCATGGGACATCATATATCCTAAATTGCCCATAAGGACAGATAGACAGATTTCTTATTTATAGAGGGTGACCTAATTAGTTCTGAACTAACCTTCCTTAGCACCCTCTATAACATTCTTGCACCTTACTTTACCTTTGTTTAGTTATCAACTAGGACGCAGATTTCATCATGTCATTTTTCTTCGTTCTCTTTATTGTGTATTTGCGATATTTAAATAGGAAGTCCTTAAACAAGAGATCACGTCACAACCCTTTGTTGGGCCTTATATCTCCTTCAACGTGAAGAGACATGTCCTGTTCATGATGCAAGTTAGTATTAACTCTAAAGGGGTTTCATCACATCATTTTTGTGGGACGCTACATGATTCTGTCATCAGTTACTATATATATACATCGAAGAATTGCCGGTTTGCTTTCATTTTTACAGTGTCTCAGATTACATCTTGTAAAGTATTGTGAATGACATTCCTTTCTAGAATAATGTAAACATGGGATTAATGTTAATGCTGAATCTTGTGCAGGTTATCTAACCCAAATAAGCGATAAGCTTGGAAATCCAATCACGATTGCCGCAGTACTAAACATAGCCTATGTAAGATTGTCATACTTCACAAATCACCTGTATGTAAACTTACCATCAATGGAAATTCCAGTTTTTCTTATCCCAATATTAAAGATTTGAATCTATGGATTATTTAGATAAAGATCCTTAGTTGTAAATGCTACAAACTTTAATAGAATTATCTAAAACTAGACATGTTAGCATAAATTATATATATGGTGTAGTATATAAAAAAAACTTAAAGGCCCAGGTGCTTTGATGTTTTCTATAACACCTTATTTCTAACACAATATTCCCCCCACACTGTTAATATAACACTGCCACATACTACAATACAACCAGTTCCACTCTAGGCTTTGCCACATACTACAATACAATACAACCAGTTCCACTCTAGGCTTTGCAACATACTACAATACAATACAACCAGTTCCACTCTAGGCTTTGCCACATACTACAATACAATACAACCAGTTCCACTCTAGGCTTTGCCACATACTACAATACAATACAACCAGTTCCACTCTAGGCTTTGCAACATACTACAATACAATACAACCAGTTCCACTCTAGGCTTTGCCACATACTACAATACAACCAGTTCCACTCTAGGCTTTGCAACATACTACAATACAATACAACCAGTTCCACTCTAGGCTTTGCAACATACTACAATACAATACAACCAGTTCCACTCTAGGCTTTGCCACATACTACAATACAACCAGTTCCACTCTAGGCTTTGCCACATACTACAATACAACCAGTTCCACTCTAGGCTTTGCCACAATACAATACAACCAGTTCCACTCTAGGCTTTGCAACATACTACAATACAATACAACCAGTTCCACTCTAGGCTTTGCAACATACTACAATACAATACAACCAGTTCCACTCTAGGCTTTGCACATACTACAATACAATACAACCAGTTCCACTCTAGGCTTTGCAACATACTACAATACAACCAGTTCCACTCTAGGCTTTGCAACATACTACAATACAATACAACCAGTTCCACTCTAGGCTTTGCAACATACTACAATACAATACAACCAGTTCCACTCTAGGCTTTGCCACATACTACAATACAACCAGTTCCACTCTAGGCTTTGCAACATACTACAATACAATACAACCAGTTCCACTCTAGGCTTTGCCACATACTACAATACAATACAACCAGTTCCACTCTAGGCTTTGCAACATACTACAATACAATACAACCAGTTCCACTCTAGGCTTTGCAACATACTACAATACAATACAACCAGTTCCACTCTAGGCTTTGCCACATACTACAATACAATACAACCAGTTCCACTCTAGGCTTTGCAACATACTACAATACAATACAACCAGTTCCACTCTAGGCTTTGCCACATACTACAATACAATACAACCAGTTCCACTCTAGGCTTTGCAACATACTACAATACAAACCAGTTCCACTCTAGGCTTTGCCACATACTACAATACAATACAACCAGTTCCACTCTAGGCTTTGCCACATACTACAATACAATACAACCAGTTCCACTCTAGGCTTTGCAACATACTACAATACAACCAGTTCCACTCTAGGCTTTGCCACATACTACAATACAATACAACCAGTTCCACTCTAGGCTTTGCCACATACTACAATACAACCAGTTCCACTCTAGGCTTTGCAACATACTACAATACAATACAACCAGTTCCACTCTAGGCTTTGCAACATACTACAATACAACCAGTTCCACTCTAGGCTTTGCAACATACTACAATACAATACAACCAGTTCCACTCTAGGCTTTGCCACATACTACAATACAATACAACCAGTTCCACTCTAGGCTTTGCAACATACTACAATACAACCAGTTCCACTCTAGGCTTTGCCACATACTACAATACAATACAACCAGTTCCACTCTAGGCTTTGCCACATACTACAATACAATACAACCAGTTCCACTCTAGGCTTTGCAACATACTACAATACAACCAGTTCCACTCTAGGCTTTGCAACATACTACAATACAATACAACCAGTTCCACTCTAGGCTTTGCCACATACTACAATACAATACAACCAGTTCCACTCTAGGCTTTGCCACATACTACAATACAATACAACCAGTTCCACTCTAGGCTTTGCAACATACTACAATACAATACAACCAGTTCCACTCTAGGCTTTGCCACATACTACAATACAACCAGTTCCACTCTAGGCTTTGCCACATACTACAATACAATACAACCAGTTCCACTCTAGGCTTTGCAACATACTACAATACAATACAACCAGTTCCACTCTAGGCTTTGCCACATACTACAATACAATACAACCAGTTCCACTCTAGGCTTTGCCACATACTACAATACAATACAACCAGTTCCACTCTAGGCTTTGCAACATACTACAATACAATACAACCAGTTCCACTCTAGGCTTTGCCACATACTACAATACAATACAACCAGTTCCACTCTAGGCTTTGCCACATACTACAATACAATACAACCAGTTCCACTCTAGGCTTTGCCACATACTACAATACAACCAGTTCCACTCTAGGCTTTGCAACATACTACAATACAATACAACCAGTTCCACTCTAGGCTTTGCCACATACTACAATACAATACAACCAGTTCCACTCTAGGCTTTGCCACATACTACAATACAATACAACCAGTTCCACTCTAGGCTTTGCAACATACTACAATACAATACAACCAGTTCCACTCTAGGCTTTGCCACATACTACAATACAACCAGTTCCACTCTAGGCTTTGCAACATACTACAATACAATACAACCAGTTCCACTCTAGGCTTTGCCACATACTACAATACAATACAACCAGTTCCACTCTAGGCTTTGCCACATACTACAATACAATACAACCAGTTCCACTCTAGGCTTTGCCACATACTACAATACAATACAACCAGTTCCACTCTAGGCTTTGCAACATACTACAATACAACCAGTTCCACTCTATGCTTTGTAACATACTACACTATGCAAAAAAAGAAACTTTACATGGGGTACTGATTGTTATAACGTCACTCTGGAACAATATAGTGTACATATGTAAATGTTATATGAAACATGGAAGCAATATCTGTGAGTTTGTAACAGCATCAGTAACGGGTTTCTTCAAAATGAAGGTCAAATTTGAGGTCAAAAGACACAAAAATGTGAAGAAATGTTTTAGTGACTTTTTGAGTATCAGTCTGAATGCCAATGTGCATTAAGTTGTGTTAATAACATGTGTGACCGCCGTTGGCCCTAATGCAGGTTGCTATTCTCCTCCTCGTGGAATTTGTGAGACAGCGAATGACGTCATTGGGTATGTTCTGCCATTCAACAAGGAGGGCATGTCTCAGGTCATTGACATTGTTGATTTGATGATTATTGCGTACCCGACGCCCATACTCATCCCACATGTGTTCTATGGGGTTTTGGTCAGGCGAAACCGCCGGCCACGACAAGACATTGATGCCGTTCTGAGCCAAAAACTGTGTCGTAATGCGAGCTGTGTGGGGCCTCGCGTTGTCCTGCTGCAGAATCACTCCCGGACCTCGATTTTGCATAAATGGGAGGAGATTGTTCCTCAGGATGTTCACATACCCTACTGTATTACGGTTGCCCGGAACGATGACCAACTATGTTTTCTGATTGTTCATTATGCCCGCCCAAACCATGACGCTGCCACTGCCAAACCTGTCTAGTTCCTGCACGCAACATTGGGCAAATCTCGCGTTCTGTCGCCTGTAAACTCTGACCCTACTGTCAGCAAAGCTGACCCTGAAGCGTGACTAGTCGGTAAAAATCGCGTTTCGCCATTGGGCTCGGGTCCAGTGCCTGTGACGTCAAGCCCAAGCTAAGCGGGCGGATCTGTGATGCGCAGTTAGAATTTGTCCTGTATAAGGTCGACGCGCATGAATTGGTGGTCTATCTTGTCTAAGATAATACAATTACGTATCGTCTGAGCCGAGACCCTGAGCCGCCGTGCAGTTACCGTTGCTGGGGTAAAGTGATTACGTAAATGAGATAACATAATGAAGCGGTCGTCTCTATGTGACGTCGCTCGGGGCCTACCTGATCTCGGCCTATCCGTAACTGACCCAATAGTTGCATACCGAGTTGTCAGGCTGTGAATTGTTTGCCTAGAGCACCCAAAATGAAGAGCAACGTCATTTACAGACGTGCCTGCTCTAAGCATACCGACAGCCTGATTTCTGTGATTTTCAGATAGCCGTGGCATTCCCGTTTTCAGTTTTTGTGTTATATTAGTGATAAAGAGTATGGTGCTACTGTGTAAGTGAAATGAACCCGGAAGAAGTCAACACGAGGTAAGTGGTCAACACGAGGTAAGTGGGTAAGTGGTCAACACGAGGTAAGTGGTCAAAAGCGGAAGTGAAAAGTGTGCTAGCCCGTGCACGGTACAGTTGCACAAAATCTTGTATCGGTGTACTCTCTATACTCAGGCCAATAAGTAAATATCAATAACGTTCACATAAAGTCACCGTTAACCCTCTAAAACAGGTCATAAAGTATGTAATGTTTCTTTTTTTGCTAAGTATACAATACAACCAGTTCCACGTCTAGGCTTTGTCTACATTGTTATCTACAGTGTTATCTACAGTGTTATTCACAGTGTTATTCACAGTGGTATTCACAGTGTTATCTACAGTGTTATTCACAGTGTTATCTACAGTGTTATTCAAAGTGTTATTAACCGTGTTATCTACAGTGGTATTAACATTGTTACTAACAGTAGTATTAACAGTGTTATCAACATTGTTATTCACAGTGTTATTTACAGTGTTATTAACAGTTATCTACAGTGTTATTAACAGTAGTATCAACATTGTTATTCACAGTGTTATTTACAGTGTTATTAACCGTGTTATCTACAGTGGTATTAACATTGTTATTAACAGTAGTATTAACAGTGTTATCAACATTGTTATTCACAGTGTTATTCACAGTGGTATTAATATTGTAACTAACAGTGTTATTCGGTGTTATTTACAGTGTTATTCACAGTGAACGATCTATAACGGGTGATTCTTAACTAATTATTTCACAACAACCAATTAAGGCATTATCTTTGAAGTTTTACTTTCAATAAATTGCTACAGAAATAAATGTAAATCCAAGAAGACAATAATCACAAACTCAATGTAATTATAACTTTCTTGGCATTTCTCAGTGAGCAGAACTTTCTAATCAAAGCTTATTACTGGGTGGGTGGGGGTGGGGGGCAACTGTGCTTATGATTAATAATGAATGAAATTGAAGTATGCGGGCCCATCAATAATGTTGTGAACTAATTCTGTGTTACGAGTATACGTAATCTAACATACTTTTGACCACGACTCCTTTTCAAAGTAACGTCCCTTGTATAATTTTTTCCACCCATGACCGGAACACGTACTACAGGCCATCACGTGACATCTCCCGAAACAAATTTTGAGATTTGGAAATAGCAAGAAAGTCGCAAATTGCCAATCTGGGCTGTGTGGTGTGTGCGGTAGCAGTTCTATATACCCAGTTCCTTGATTGTGTCCGACACAACGCGGCTGCTATGGCTTGGTGCGTTATCATGGTGCAGCAGAACCATGTACCTCTCAAGCTGTGGGCGCTTTTTCTTAATAGCCGGCAACAGCGCATATTTAATTACTGTTGCATAAAAGTTTCCAGTAATTGTAGTTTTCGGAGAAACACAAAGTGATTTAAGATTATACCTTGTATATCACAAAATCTAATGGCCATTACTTTACTGGCAGATTAAACGCTTTTGTCGGTGAAGGCGAAGAAGGATGCTTCCAAATTGAGCTTTGCCGTTTACTTTCCGGCTCAAAGAAGTGAATCCTTGTCCCATCACATGTAACCATGCGATGGAGAAAGGCATCACCCTCATTGTTGTATAGTTGGCAGCATTCGAGGCACCTCTTCATCCTTACCCCCATTTGATCCGGAAGCAGAAATGTCCATCTTGCCGAAACATGGCACATTCCAAGCTTATTAGACATAATGTCCTGAGCTGTACCGTACGAAATACAAAAAATTGTCCCGCAACATTTTCAACAGTTACTCTTCTATCTTCAAGAATGAATTCCTGAATTTCAGCCACTTTTGTTTCATTTGTAACAGTCACTGGCCTGCCAGTATGCTTATCATCTTCGGTTGTTTCTCTACCATCCTTAAAGCGATTCACCCACTTTGAAATAACACCATTCTATAAACAAGAGTCCCCATAAACTGTAAGCAAATCCTCCCGAATGTAGGAGAAAGACTTTCCGAGTAATGTATAAAACTTTATCACAATATGTTGCTCGTTTACACCGTGCGACGCCATATTAAAACGAACGCTCTCGATGTGACGTTAGAATATTGATATGATGTCAATAATTGTAACATTCATCAATGTCTGCACATGCTGCATTAACCCATTCAACACCAAGTAACTCACATGGACTGGTCCATGATATTCATAAACCAATAAATGAATCAGAAAATCACATTTGGACAAGTTCATTTATCAAAATGGGTAATTATGTCTAAAAATAGTCATATCACTGGCACAAAGTGCAGATCCTGATGAGACGGCTCGTCACGAGCCGGCTCATCTGGATCTACACTTTTTGTATGCCTATTTAGAGGTCTGTGGTGTTGAAAGGGTTAATTGCAGAATGATTAATCTTTCAACAGACAAAATTTCATTACGCTATGTGAAAGCGGCGTTATGAAATAGTGAAATTAGTTCATGGAATTATTGATGGGCCCTCGTATATTATTTGTGTAGTTATCGGTACATATCTAATGTTTCCACTGATCTATGTCTTAAGTTAGTTCTCCGGGGTATTATTTTATTTATTTTTTGCATACAGTGATACATCACAACATAAAAACAAGATTTAGATCATAGATCACATAAAACATTTATTTACAACTTCCTTCTCTGTATACATGTCATGTGTCGGGTGAAGTTGGACTTGGTTTACATCATACAAGTTGGACGTGTGGTTTACATCATACAAGTTGGACGTGTGGTATGTTTACATCATACAAGTTGGACGTGTGGTATGTTTACATCATACAAGTTGGACGTGTGGTTTACATCATACAAGTTGGACTTGTGGTATGTTTACATCATACAAGTTGGACGTGTGGTTTACATCATACAAGTTGGACGTGTGGTTTACATCATACAAGTTGGACGTGTGGTATGTTTACATCATACAAGTTGGACGTGTGGTTTACATCATACAAGTTGGACTTGTGGTATGTTTACATTATACAAGTTGGACTTGTGGTATGTTTACATCATACAAGTTGGACGTGTGGCTTACATCATACAAGTTGGACTTGTGGTATGTTTACATCATACAAGTTGGACTTGTGGTATGTTTACATCATACAAGTTGGACGTGTGGTTTACATCATACAAGTTGGACTTGTGGTATGTTTACATTATACAAGTTGGACGTGTGGTTTACATCATACAAGTTGGACTTGTGGTTTACATCATACAAGTTGGACGTGTGGCTTACATCATACAAGTTGGACTTGTGGTTTACATCATACAAGTTGGACGTGTGGTATGTTTACATCATACAAGTTGGACGTGTGGTTTACATCATACAAGTTGGACATGTGGCTTACATCATACAAGTTGGACGTGTGGTTTACATCATACAAGTTGGACGTGTGGCTTACATCATACAAGTTGGACTTGTGGTATGTTTACATCATACAAGTTGGACTTGTGGTTTACATCATACAAGTTGGAAGTGTGGTTTACATCATACAAGTTGGACGTGTGGTTTACATCATACAAGTTGGACGTGTGGTATGTTTACATCATACAAGTTGGACTTGTGGTTTACATCATACAAGTTGGACTTGTGGTTTACATCATACAAGTTGGACGTGTGGTTTACATCATACAAGTTGGACGTGTGGTTTACATCATACAAGTTGGACGTGTGGTTTACATCATACAAGTTGGACGTGTGGCTTACATCATACAAGTTGGACTTGTGGCTTACATCATACAAGTTGGACTTGTGGTATGTTTACATCATACAAGTTGGACTTGTGGTATGTTTACATCATACAAGTTGGACGTGTGGTTTACATCATACAAGTTGGACTTGTGGTATGTTTACATCATACAAGTTGGACGTGTGGTTTACATCATACAAGTTGGACTTGTGGTATGTTTACATCATACAAGTTGGACGTGTGGTTTACATCATACAAGTTGGACGTGTGGTTTACATCATACAAGTTGGACTTGTGGTTTACATCATACAAGTTGGACGTGTGGTTTACATCATACAAGTTGGACGTGTGGTTTACATCATACAAGTTGGACATGTGGTTTACATCATACAAGTTGGACGTGTGGCTTACATCATACAAGTTGGACGTGTGGTTTACATCATACAAGTTGGACGTGTGGCTTACATCATACAAGTTGGACTTGTGGTATGTTTACATCATACAAGTTGGACGTGTGGTTTACATCATACAAGTTGGACTTGTGGTATGTTTACATCATACAAGTTGGACTTGTGATATGTTTACATCATACAAGTTGGACGTGTGGTATGTTTACATCATACAAGTTGGACGTGTGGTTTACATCATACAAGTTGGACGTGAGGTTTACATCATACAAGTTGGACGTGTGGCTTACATCATACAAGTTGGACTTGTGGTTTACATCATACAAGTTGGACGTGTGGCTTATATCATACAAGTTGGACGTGTGGTTTACATCATACAAGTTGGACTTGTGGTTTACATCATACAAGTTGGACGTGTGGTTTACATCATACAAGTTGGACGTGTGGCTTACATCATACAAGTTGGACGTGTGGCTTACATCATACAAGTTGGACTTGTGGTTTACATCATACAAGTTGGACTTGTGGCTTACATCATACAAGTTGGACGTGTGGTTTACATCATACAAGTTGGACTTGTGGCTTACATCATACAAGTTGGACGTGTGGTTTACATCATACAAGTTGGACGTGTGGTTTACATCATACAAGTTGGACGTGTGGCTTACATCATACAAGTTGGACTTGTGGTATGTTTACATTATACAAGTTGGACGTGTGGCTTACATCATACAAGTTGGACTTGTGGTATGTTTACATCATACAAGTTGGACGTGTGGTTTACATCATACAAGTTGGACTTGTGGTATGTTTACATCATACAAGTTGGACGTGTGGTTTACATCATACAAGTTGGACGTGTGGTTTACATCATACAAGTTGGACGTGTGGTTTACATCATACAAGTTGGACGTGTGGCTTACATCATACAAGTTGGACTTGTGGTTTACATCATACAAGTTGGACATGTGGTTTACATCATACAAGTTGGACATGTGGTTTACATCATACAAGTTGGACGTGTGGCTTACATCATACAAGTTGGACATGTGGTTTACATCATACAAGTTGGACGTGTGGTTTACATCATACAAGTTGGACGTGTGGCTTACATCATACAAGTTGGACTTGTGGTATGTTTACATCATACAAGTTGGACTTGTGGTTTACATCATACAAGTTGGACGTGTGGCTTACATCATACAAGTTGGACGTGTGGTTTACATCATACAAGTTGGACGTGTGGTTTACATCATACAAGTTGGACGTGTGGCTTACATCATACAAGTTGGACATGTGGTTTACATCATACAAGTTGGACTTGTGGCTTACATCATACAAGTTGGACATGTGGCTTACATCATACAAGTTGGACATGTGGTTTACATCATACAAGTTGGACTTGTGGCTTACATCATACAAGTTGGACTTGTGGTTTACATCATACAAGTTGGACTTGTGGTTTACATCATACAAGTTGGACGTGTGGCTTACATCATACAAGTTGGACTTGTGGTTTACATCATACAAGTTGGACGTGTGGTTTACATCATACAAGTTGGACTTGTGGTTTACATCATACAAGTTGGACTTGTGGTATGTTTACATTATACAAGTTGGACGTGTGGTTTACATCATACAAGTTGGACGTGTGGTTTACATCATACAAGTTGGACGTGTGGTATGTTTACATCATACAAGTTGGACTTGTGGTTTACATCATACAAGTTGGACTTGTGGTATGTTTACATCATACAAGTTGGACGTGTGGTTTACATCATACAAGTTGGACTTGTGGTATGTTTACATCATACAAGTTGGACTTGTGGTATGTTTACATCATACAAGTTGGACGTGTGGTATGTTTACATCATACAAGTTGGACGTGTGGTTTACATCATACAAGTTGGACGTGTGGTTTACATCATACAAGTTGGACGTGTGGCTTACATCATACAAGTTGGACTTGTGGTTTACATCATACAAGTTGGACGTGTGGCTTACATCATACAAGTTGGACGTGTGGTTTACATCATACAAGTTGGACTTGTGGTTTACATCATACAAGTTGGACGTGTGGTTTACATCATACAAGTTGGACGTGTGGCTTACATCATACAAGTTGGACGTGTGGCTTACATCATACAAGTTGGACTTGTGGTTTACATCATACAAGTTGGACTTGTGGCTTACATCATACAAGTTGGATGTGTGGTTTACATCATACAAGTTGGACTTGTGGCTTACATCATACAAGTTGGACGTGTGGTTTACATCATACAAGTTGGACGTGTGGTTTACATCATACAAGTTGGACTTGTGGTTTACATCATACAAGTTGGACGTGTGGTTTACATCATACAAGTTGGACGTGTGGTTTACATCATACAAGTTGGACGTGTGGCTTACATCATACAAGTTGGACGTGTGGTATGTTTACATCATACAAGTTGGACGTGTGGTTTACATCATACAAGTTGGACTTGTGGTATGTTTACATCATACAAGTTGGACGTGTGGCTTACATCATACAAGTTGGACTTGTGGTATGTTTACATCATACAAGTTGGACTTGTGGTATGTTTACATCATACAAGTTGGACGTGTGGCTTACATCATACAAGTTGGACTTGTGGTATGTTTACATCATACAAGTTGGACGTGTGGTTTACATCATACAAGTTGGACTTGTGGTATGTTTACATCATACAAGTTGGATGTGTGGCTTACATCATACAAGTTGGACTTGTGGTATGTTTACATCATACAAGTTGGACTTGTGGTATGTTTACATCATACAAGTTGGACGTGTGGCTTACATCATACAAGTTGGACTTGTGGTATGTTTACATCATACAAGTTGGACGTGTGGTTTACATCATACAAGTTGGACTTGTGGTATGTTTACATCATACAAGTTGGACGTGTGGCTTACATCATACAAGTTGGACGTGTGGTTTACATCATACAAGTTGGACTTGTGGCTTACATCATACAAGTTGGACGTGTGGTTTACATCATACAAGTTGGACGTGTGGTTTACATCATACAAGTTGGACGTGTGGCTTACATCATACAAGTTGGACTTGTGATATGTTTACATCATACAAGTTGGACGTGTGGTATGTTTACATCATACAAGTTGGACGTGTGGTTTACATCATACAAGTTGGACTTGTGGTATGTTTACATCATACAAGTTGGACGTGTGGTATGTTTACATCATACAAGTTGGACTTGTGGTTTACATTATACAAGTTGGACATGTGGTATGTTTACATCATACAAGTTGGACGTGTGGTTTACATCATACAAGTTGGACTTGTGGTTTACATCATACAAGTTGGACGTGTGGTTTACATCATACAAGTTGGACGTGTGGTATGTTTACATCATACAAGTTGGACATGTGGTTTACATCATACAAGTTGGACGTGTGGCTTACATCATACAAGTTGGACGTGTGGCTTACATCATACAAGTTGGACTTGTGGCTTACATCATACAAGTTGGACTTGTGATATGTTTACATTATTTAAAGATAATTACTAGTCTTCTGTATCCAATGACTAAGTAATTAGTACAAATATAACTTAGCTTGCGAACTTATATTAATCACTCTCGAGACCTCATTCCTGATGGAATAAATCACCACTAGGGACAGAAGATCAGGCAATGTGGAATTTAATGCCTTGCAAGGGTATAATCGTAACGGCTCCAGAGGGCTCAAACTCCGGGCCTTTCGCACCTGAAGGGAATGTGCTACCACAAAGTCCACCTAAGTACTTGTTCAGGTGGGTCCAGGATGGATTGGGGGGGGGGTCCAGTTGGTGGTATTGATATTGTAGGTCATGTTGAACTTTCAATATATATATTATCCAATACTTAATCTACTAGGCACCAGAAATGTCCCAGTAAAAGTTTTATGTCTTATCTCCCAACATATTAGCCCAACTGTTCGGGAGTAGACTTTGACCATCTTGAATTTCGGATCAAAATTATGTTTGCTATTTTTGATCTAATATCAGTCTAGTTACCCCGCATCCCCTTTGCTCCAGACTAAACAGATCAGTCGAAAATAGATGGGATTATGTTTAAACTTTATTTATCTTACAACGATTGCAAAGCAAGTTCTAACAACTTATATTAATCACTCTCGTTGGCGCGGATGAAAAGCGTAAAATTAATGTAGTCATTTGTGTGGGAGGAAACCGGAGTACCCGGAGAAAATCCACCTGTTTGATCTGGCGACCACCGTACCTTCTCACATACTTCCCGGTCGGATGATCGAACCCGGGTTGCATTGGTGAGAAGCAAGCGCGCTAACAAATGCGCTAATCGGACAGCCTATAACTGATGGGATTGAGCTTAGCTACATACCGGTAACGATCTACTTAAAGGAAAACCATCAACAAAATTCATGTTACTTTTGAAAAATAAAGTTCAATAAATCATAAAACGCAGTGAAAGCATTTTGAAAATCACTCTGCAAATAAAGACGGTATGACAGGTTCTTAAATAGAAAACTATGGAGGCGGCCATCTTGGATTAACCTAGGCACATGACTTTTTAAAAATTCAAATTATACTCAAATTATCAGCATAAATATTTAATTTAACATTTCTATTAAAATCTGCATGTGTAGCTAGCTACATATCAATTACTTAACAAGTTGAATATGTGTTCATTATTTACCTAACAGGAAGTCAATTTCTATATGGTTATGATGTCAGAACTACCCGCAACCATTTTGAATAATAATTCAAGTTTTCACATTCCATAACTACTTTATTTGAAGTGTGATTTTCACAATTCTGTCCAATATTTTATGCCCACATTTAAATGATGCTTAAATGGACAAAGTCAGTTTTTCCTTTAAGTTGCCCACGGTGTTCGTGCCTAATATCATCAAAATTGAGCACTGTCACACGCTGTTTTTGTGTTCGGCCTATGTGTGTACATCATTCTGTCTGTATCATGCATTATAGTAGCCTACTTGTAATCTAACCCATGGATTGCGTATGTGCACTTGCATGTAAATTACGCATCTTTTGAACTATTCCCATGACCTAAATACCAGTTCAAATTCCATCTGCACTCTGTTCATACAGACTATTCAAAACACCGTCACTAACATTTTAATATATCACTTATACAAGTAACATTACGCAATGCAAATGCTCTTGTTTCAAATCTCATGCAGTAATTTTCCTCCCATACTAATAATATCAATCCGGCATCAAGGTATTAATTTATAGGAATATTAAAAAGCAATGAAACCATCTACATTTCTCACTTGCCATCCATCACTTGCACATTAAACCATCTACATTTCTCACCAGCCACCCATCACTTGCACATTAAACCATCTACAGTTCACACTAGCCACCCATCACTTGCACATTAAACCATCTACAGTTCTCACTTGCCACCCATCACTTGCACATTAAACCATCTACAGTTCTCACTTGCCACCCATCACTTGCACATTAAACCATCTACAGTTCTCACTTGCCACCCAACACTTGCACATGAAACCATCTACAGTTCTCACTTGCCACCCATCACTTGCACATTAAACCATCTATAGTTCTCACTTGCCACCCAACACTTGCACATTAAACCATCTACAGTTCTCACTAGCCACACACCCATCACTTGCACATTAAACCATCTACAGTTCTCACTTGCCACCCATCACTTTCACATTAAACCATCTACATTTCTCACAAGCCACCCATCACTTACACATTAAACCATCTACAGTTCTCACTAGCCACCCATCACTTGCACATTAAACCATCTACATTTCTCACTAGCCACCCATCACTTGCACATTAAACCATCTACAGTTCTCACTAGCCACCCATCACTTGCACATTAAACCATCTACATTTCTCACTAGCCACCCATCACTTGCATATTAAACCATCTACAGTTCTCACTTGCCACCCATCACTTGCACATTAAACCATCTACAGTTCACACTAGCCACCCATCACTTGCACATTAAACCATCTACAGTTCACACTTGCCACCCAACACTTGCACATTAAACCATCTACAGTTATCACTTGCCACCCAACACTTGCACATTAAACCATCTACAGTTCTCACTTGCCACCCAACACTTGCACATGAAACCATCTACAGTTCTCACTTGCCACCCATCACTTGCACATTAAACCATCTATAGTTCTCACTTGCCACCCAACACTTGCACATTAAACCATCTACAGTTCTCACTAGCCACCCATCACTTGCACATTAAACAATCTACATTTCTCACTAGCCACCCATCACTTGCACATTAAACAATCTACAGTTCTCACTAGCCACCCATCACTTGCACATTAAACCATCTACATTTCTCACTAGCCACCCATCACTTGCACATTAAACCATCTACAGTTCTCACTAGCCACCCATCACTTGCACATTAAACCATCTACATTTCTCACTAGCCACCCATCACTTGCACATTAAACCATCTACATTTCTCACTAGCCACCCATCACTTGCACATTAAACCATCTACAGTTCTCACTAGCCACCCATCACTTGCACATTAAACCATCTACAGTTCTCACTAGACACCCAACACTTGCACATTAAACCATCTACAGTTCTCACTTGCCACCCATCACTTGCACATGAAACCATCTACAGTTCTCACTTGCCACCCATCACTTGCACATTAAACCATCTACAGTTCTCACTAGCCACCCATCACTTGCACATTAAACCATCTACAGTTCTCACTAGCCACCCATCACTTGCAGATTAAACCATCTACAGTTCTCACTAGCCACCCATCACTTGCACATTAAACCATCTACAGTTCTCACTTGCCACCCATCACTTGCACATGAAACCATCTACAGTTCTCACTTGCCACCCAACACTTGCACATTAAACCATCTACAGTTCTCACTTGCCACCCAACACTTGCACATTAAACCAGCTACAGTTCTCACTAGCCGCCCATCACTTACACATTAAACCATCTACAGTTCTCACTAGACACCCAACACTTGCACATTAAACCATCTACAATTCTCACTAGCCACCCATCACTTGCACATTAAACCATCTACAGTTCTCACTAGCCACCCATCACTTGCACATTAAACCATCTACAGTTCTCACTAGCCACCCATCACTTGCACATTAAACCATCTACAGTTCTCACTAGACACCCAACACTTGCACATTAAACCATCTACAGTTCTCACTAGCCACCCATCACTTGCACATTAAACCATCTACAGTTCTCACTAGCCACCCATCACTTGCACATTAAACCATCTACATTTCTCACTCGCCATCTATCACTTGCACATTAAACCATCTACAGTTCTCACTAGCCATCCATCACTTGCACATTAAACCATCTACATTTCTCACTAGCCACCCATCACTTGCACATTAAACCATCTACAGTTCTCACTAGCCACCCATCACTTGCACATTAAACCATCTACATTTCTCACTCGCCATCTATCACTTGCACATTAAACCATCTACAGTTCTCACTAGCCATCCATCACTTGCACATTAAACCATCTACATTTCTCACTAGCCACCCAACACTTGCACATTAAACCATCTACATTTCTCACTAGCCACCCATCACTTGCACATTAAACCATCTACAGTTCTCACTAGCCACCCATCACTTGCACATTAAACCATCTACATTTCTCACTCGCCATCCATCACTTGCACATTAAACCATCTACAGTTCTCACTAGCCACCCATCACTTGCACATTAAACCTTGTTATGCATTTATTTACCCACAATATGTGCTGTAGTCTGTTATTGAAAGGACAAGGATTAGCAATCACGATTATTATTGTATATTGTCGTATATTTCCATTGTTCAGCATTAAGTTATTATATAAATCACAAATATTGTCGTATATTTCCATTGTTCAGCATTAATTTATTACAGAAATCACGATTATTGTCGTATATTTCCATTGTTCAGCATTAATTTATTACAGAAATCACAATTATTGTCATATATTTCCATTGTTCAGCATTAATTTATTACAGAAATCACGATTATTGTCGTATATTTCCATTGTTCAGCATTAATTTATTACAGAAATCACGATTATTGTCATATATTTCCATTGTTCAGCATTAATTTATTACAGAAATCACGATTATTGTCCTATATTTCCATTGTTCAGCATTAATTTATTATAGAAATCACGATTATTGTCATATATTTCCATTGTTCAGCATTAAGTTATTACAGAAATCATGATTATTGTCATATATTTCCATTGTTCAGCATTAATTTATTATAGAAATCACGATTATTGTCATATATTTCCATTGTTCAGCATTAATTTATTACAGAAATCACGATTATTGTCATATATTTCCATTGTTCAGCATTACGTTATTATAGAAATCACGATTATTGTCATATATTTCCATTGTTCAGCATTAAGTTATTATAGAAATCACGATTATTGTCATATATTTCCATTGTTCAGCATTACGTTATTATAGAAATCACGAATATTGTCATATATTTCCATTGTTCAGCATTACGTTATTATAGAAATCACGAATATTGTCTTATATTTCCATTGTTCAGCATTAAGTTATTATATAAATCACGAATATTGTCGTATATTTCCATTGTTCAGCATTAATTTATTACAGAAATCACGAATATTGTCGTATATTTCCATTGTTCAGCATTACGTTATTATAGAAATCACGAATATTGTCATATATTTCCATTGTTCAGCATTAATTTATTACAGAAATCACGATTATTGTCGTATATTTCCATTGTTCAGCATTAATTTATTACAGAAATCACAATTATTGTCATATATTTCCATTGTTCAGCATTACGTTATTATAGAAATCACGATTATTGTCGTATATATTTCCATTGTTCAGCATTATGTTATTATAGAAATCACGATTATTGTCGTATATTTCCATTGTTCAGCATTAATTTATTACAGAAATCACGTTGTCTAACTTTAATGTATTATAATATTTTTAAAAAATTTGCTTTGAAAATTTACTCACAAAAGAAGTTTTTTGAGAAGAGTCTGTTAAATATTTCTTTATAAAATCATCAATTAGCTTTATAAATGGCAGGTTTAGTAAACCCAAAACTAGGATAAATCTGCCTATGTGTGTGTTTTTACGTTTATTTATCGTCGTTACCGGTTGCCCATATGAGCGACGCCTCCTGAAGAGATTAGTCATTTTAGATTTTGGAGGATAGTGCAATTGATACAGACAGAGACCCATTCCAGAGTCTCCTCTGGTTCTTTTACGTGCACGATGTAAAGCACCGACGACACAAGACCTCGGTTTAAAGTCCCATCTGAAAGACTGTTAATTTTATTAGGATCAGACGAGGGATCGAACCTGCGATCCCTGGATTACCAGTCCAGCGTGTTACCATTGTACTACAGATCAGTCTATGAACACAGAGTAGCATCGGCGAGATAAATGGAGGATAGTGCATGATACAGACAGTGACCCCCATTCCAGAGTCTCCTCTGGTTCTTTTAGTGCACCGACACGACACCTCGATTTAACTTCCATTCTGAAAGACTGTTAATTTTATTAGGGTCAGACGGGGGATCAAACCTGCGATCCCTGGATTACCAGTCCAGCATGTTACCACTGGACTACAGATCCGTCTGTGTCAGAGTTACAGTTTATATTTCATCTTCTATTTGGAAGGGAAAAACTCATTAAAATACATTAATCTACATATGCATGTTACACCAACATTACATGAGAAAATAGAGATTACAGTTTTAGCTTCTTTAAAAATCACATTAATCTGAGATATCTGGCATGCCAATAAAAACAATTGACTCAGGGTAAATAGTTCAGAAGTATAGCCAGCGTTGCCAACAGCAGACAATCTTGGATCTGTTCAAAGAAGGAAGCCACCTAGTTCATTCAACCAATTAAATTCATGACCGACCATCATACTTTATATACATTATTGTTTTATATTACATGTCATGCAAAGAAAAAAGTAATTTGTTGCAGACAAACATGTTTTAACTTTTAGATGTGGCTACAATATAACAGAAGCTATTACATTTCAAAGGCATTCTCTCAGTAGTGAAGTGTAGGGTACCTTCATTATGGGTTAGGCTTAACACTAGTTCACAGATCTGTTGAGATAGCAACAGATCTATTCCATTTACAGTAATATCAAACATATTTCACTGTATCCAACCACAATCTAACATAAAAAGAATGCAAATTTCCTGATTACTATCAGTAAGAAGATGATCTATGTACACACACTGTCACAACCAGCATCATCCCCTGCACACACTGTCCTGTTATCCCTATAAGCATGATCCCCTGCACACACTGTCCTGTTATCCCTACCAGCATCATCCCCTGCACACACTGTCCTGTTATCCCTACCAGCACGATCCCCTGCACACACTGTCCTGTTATCCCTACCAGCATGATCCCCTGCACACACTGTCCTGTTATCCCTACCAGCATGTCCCCTGCACACACTGTCACAACCAGCATGATCCACTGCACACACTGTCCTGTTATCCCTACAAGGATGATCCCCTGTACACACTGTCCTGTTATCCCTACAAGCATGATCTCCTGCACACACTGTCCTGTTATCCCTACCAGCATGATCTCCTACACACACTGTCCTGTTATCCCTACCAGCATGATCCCCTGCACACACTGTCCTGTTATCCCTACCAGCATGATCCCCTACACACACTGTCCTGTTATCCCTACCAGCATGATCCCCTGCACACACTGTCCTGTTATCCCTACCAGCATGACCTCCTGCACACACTGTCCTGTTATCCCTACCAGCATGATTCCCTACACACACTGTCCTGTTATCCCTACCAGCATGGTCCCCTATACACACTGTCGTGTTATCCCTACCAGCATGATCCACTGCACACACTGTCCTTTTATCCCTACCAGCATGATCCCCTACACACACTGTCCTGTTATCCCTACCAGCATGGCCCCCTACACACACTGTCCTGTTATCCCTACAAGCATGGTCCCCTACACACACTGTCCTGTTATCTCTACCAGCATGATCCCCTACACACACTGTCCTGTTATCCCTACAAGCATGGTCCCCTACACACACTGTCCTGTTATCCCTACCAGCATGGTCCCCTACACACACTGTCCTGTTATCCCTACAAGCATGATCCCCTGCACACACTGTCCTGTTATCCCTACCAGCATGATCCCCTGTACACACTGTCCTGTTATCCCTACCAGCATGATCCCCTACACACACTGTCCTGTTATCCCTACCAGCATGGTCCCCTATACACACTGTCCTGTTATCCCTACCATCATGATCCCCTACACACACTGTCTTGTTATCCCTACCAGCATGATCCCCTACACACACTGTCATGTTATCTCTACCAGCATGATCCCCTACACACACTGTCTTGTTATCCCTACCAGCATGATCCCCTACACACACTGTCATGTTATCCCTACCAGCATGATCCCCTACACACACTGTCATGTTATCTATACCAGCATGATCCCCTACACACACTGTCCTGTGGTAAGAATGTGTTTGGTGTCTAGTATGAACATCGGTAAGAATGTGATTGATGTCAAGCATGAACATTGGTAAGAATGTGTTTGATGTCAAGCTTGGACATTGGTAAGAATGTGTTTGGTGTCAAGTATGAACATTGGTAAGAATGTGTTTGATGTCAAGCTTGGACATTGGTAAGAATGTGTTTGGTGTCAAGTATGAACATTGGTAAGAATGTGTTTGATGTCAAGCTTGGACATTGGTAAGAATGTGTTTGGTGTCAAGTATGAACATTGGTAAGAATGTGTTTGATGTCAAGCTTGGACATTGGTAAGAATGTGTTTGGTGTCAAGTATGAACATTGGTAAGAATGTGTTTGATGTCAAGCTTGGACATTGGTAAGAATGTGTTTGGTGTCAAGTATGAACATTGGTAAGAATGTGTTTGATGTCAAGCTTGGACATTGGTAAGAATGTGTTTGGTGTCAAGTATGAACATTGGTAAGAATGTGTTTGATGTCAAGCTTGGACATTGGTAAGAATGTGTTTGGTGTCAAGTATGAACATTGGTAAGAATGTGTTTGGTGTCAAGTATGAACATTGGTAAGAATGTGTTTGGTGTCAAGTATGAACATTGGTAAGAATGTGTTTGGTGTCAAGCTTGACCATTGGTAAGAATGTGTTTGGTGTCAAGTATGAACATTGGTAAGAATGTGTTTGATGTCAAGCTTGACCATCTGTAAGAATGTGTCTGATGTCAAGTATGAACATTGGTAAGAATGTGTTTGATGTCAAGTATAAACATTGGTAAGAATGTGTTTGATGTCAAGCTTGACCATCTGTAAGAATGTGTCTGATGTCAAGTATGAACATTGTAAGAATGTGTTTGATGTCAAGCTTGACCATCTGTAAGAATATGTTTGATGTCAAGCTTGACCATCTGGAAGAATGTGTTTGATGTCAAGCATGGACATTGGTAAGAATGTGTTTGATGTCAAGTATGAACATTGGTAAGAATGTGTTTGATGTCAAGCTTGACCATCTGTAAGAATGTGTTTGATGTCAAGTATGAACATTGGTAAGAATGTGTTTGATGTCAAGCATGGACATTGGTAAGAATGTGTTTGATGTCAAGTATGAACATTGGTAAGAATGTGCTTGGTGTCAAGTATGAACATTGGTAAGAATGTGCTTGGTGTCAAGTATGGACATTGGTAAGAATGTGCTTGGTGTCAAGCTTGACCATCTGTAAGAATGTGTTTGGTGTCAAGCTTGACCATCTGTAAGAATGTGTTTGATGTCAAGCATGGACATTGGTAAGAATGTGTTTGATGTCAAGCTTGACCATCTGTAAGAATATGTTTGATGTCAAGCTTGGCCATCTGTAAGAATGTGTTTGATGTCAAGCTTGACCATCTGTAAGAATGTGTTTGATGTCAAGCTTGACCATCTGTAAGAATGTGTTTGATGTCAAGCTTGACCATCTGTAAGAATGTGTCTGATGTCAAGTATGAACATTGGTAAGAATGTGTTTGATGTCAAGCTTGACCATCTGTAAGAATGTGTTTGATGTCAAGCTTGACCATCTGTATGAATGTGTTTGATGTCAAGCTTGACCATCTGTAAGAATGTGTTTGATGTCAAGCTTGACCATCTGTAAGAATGTGTTTGATGTCAAGCTTGACCATCTGTAAGAATGTGTTTGATGTCAAGTATGAACATTGGTAAGAATGTGTTTGATGTCAAGCATGGACATTGGTAAGAATGTGTTTGATGTCAAGTAAGAACATTGGTAAGAATGTGTTTGATGTCAAGCTTGACCATCTGTAAGAATGTGTTTGATGTCAAGTATGAACATTGGTAAGAATGTGTTTGATGTCAAGCATGGACATTGGTAAGACTGTGTTTGATGTCAAGCATGGACATTGGTAAGAATGTGTTTGATGTCAAGTATGAACATTGGTAAGAATGTGTTTGATGTCAAGCTTGACCATCTGTAAGAATGTGTTTGATGTCAAGCATGGACATTGGTAAGAATGTGTTTGATGTCAAGTATGAACATTGGTAAGAATGTGTTTGATGTCAAGTATGAACATTGGTAAGAATGTGTTTGATGTCAAGTATGAACATTGGTAAGAATGTGTTTGATGTCAAGTATGAACATTGGTAAGAATGTGTTTGATGTCAAGCTTGACCATCTGTAAGAATGTGTTTGATGTCAAGCTTGACCATCTGGAAGAATGTGTTTGATGTCAAGCATGGACATTGGTAAGAATGTGTTTGATGTCAAGCTTGACCATCTGTAAGAATGTGTTTGATGTCAAGCTTGACCATCTGTAAGAATGTGTTTGATGTCAAGCATGGACATTGGTAAGAATGTGTTTGATGTCAAGTATGAACATTGGTAAGAATGTGTTTGATGTCAAGCATGGACATTGGTAAGAATGTGTTTGATGTCAAGTATGAACATTGGTAAGAATGTGTTTGATGTCAAGCTTGACCATCTGTAAGAATGTGTTTGATGTCAAGCATGGACATTGGTAAGAATGTGTTTGATGTCAAGTATGAACATTGGTAAGAATGTGTTTGATGTCAAGCTTGAACATCTGTAAGAATGTGTCTGATGTCAAGTATGAACATTGGTAAGAATGTGCTTGATGTCAAGCTTGACCATCTGTAAGAATGTGCTTGATGTCAAGTATGAACATTGGTAAGAATGTGTTTGATGTCAAGCTTGACCATCTGTAAGAATGTGTTTGATGTCAAGTATGAACATTGGTAAGAATGTGCTTGATGTCAAGTATGAACATTGGTAAGAATGTGCTTGGTGTCAAGTATGAACATTGGTAAGAATGTGCTTGGTGTCAAGTATGGACATTGGTAAGAATGTGCTTGGTGTCAAGCTTGACCATCTGTAAGAATGTGTTTGATGTCAAGCTTGACCATCTGTAAGAATGTGTTTGATGTCAAGCTTGACCATCTATAAGAATATGTTTGATGTCAAGCTTGACCATCTGTAAGAATGTGTTTGATGTCAAGCTTGACCATCTGTAAGAATATGTTTGATGTCAAGCTTGACCATCTGTAAGAATGTGTTTGATGTCAAGCTTGACCATCTGTAAGAATGTGTTTGATGTCAAGCTTGGCCATCTGTAAGAATGTGTTTGATGTCAAGCTTGACCATCTGTAAGAATGTGTTTGATGTCAAGCTTGGCCATCTGTAAGAATGTGTTTGATGTCAAGTTTGGCATCTGTAAGAATGTGTTTGATGTCAAGCTTGGCCATCTGTAAGAATGTGTTTGATGTCAAGCTTGACCATCTGTAAAAATGTGTTTGATGTCAAGCTTGGCCATCTGTAAAAATGTGTTTGATGTCAAGCTTGGCCATCTGTAAGAATGTGTTTGATGTCAAGCTTGACCATCTGTAAAAATGTGTTTGATGTCAAGCTTGACCATCTGTAAGAATGTATTTGATGTCAAGTTTGACCATCTGTAAGAATGTATTTGATGTCAAGTTTGACAATAGGTAAGAATGATTTAATATCATGTATGAATATCATTGAGAATAGTCAAACCTGTCTTAAGCAGCCACTCAAGGGAAGTGACTATTTTGGCTGTTTAAGGCAGGTGCACCACTTAATAGCACAACGTGGTAACGGCCAATATTGAAGTTGTACAACCCTCGCTGATAATAAATAGTGCACCTTACAACAATGCACAGTTTGTATGCATTGCCAAACATCTACCTTCTGCAAAAAGAGTTGCAGCGTAAAATAGCGGGAGCATCAAGTTGTAGGACAGATGGTCAAAAATGGGAAACACTCGATTCTAAATGAAAATTAAACTATCAAATTGCCAGATTTAAATTAGATTGGACGGCCTACACTCTGGATACATGTTAATTACTGTCCGGCTTAATTTGCATGTTTACAATAGCCCGGTCAGCGTACAATGGTATAGCCACTACCCATATTATAATGTCATTTCTATGAGCTACTGACATACCGGTGCATTGCAAAAATGGGTCCTCCATATTTTATTTGTCCATATGTCCTTATTTGACAGGGAGCCGAGAGCCCTTGGGACAATCTGGGGACAGCTGCTGACCTTAGCAAACCATTTAGGGGCTATGCAAATAACACCTTAAACTGACCTAAGGTTTAGATATGCTGATACAATAGCCGTACAGAATCATATTGTGTATGTATCATGAAAAATTGTATGTTGGCTGTTAAGGCTGTTTGATATTGGATACATCATCAAGAATACATCTATTACTGTCGACAGTTCAGTAGAATGTTTATGTAGATGAGCAATGGTTAATCGCCTCATATAAATAATCTTTTGATGTCCCAGACAGCGGTAAAATAAAACTGGTTTGCCCTTGCATTCATTTTCATTAATTTTATTAGCAGGGCAGAACAAGGACATGTGCTAATCTACTGTGTGTCCGTGTCTACTCCAGTATCGGAACACTGACCCCTATTTGGCAAACGAGCGACTTATTTAACTCTTTACGCGCAAGCAGTGAAAATAACCAGACAAATATGCCCTGGAATTTCATTGGAATTTTGTCTCATCGCCATAAATGAAATGAAATTCCACGACATATTTCCAGAGTTTTCAGCTACAATTAATGAATTGCCGTCTGCTACAATTATTTGAACTATTTATAGCATTTATGTTACCCAGCATGCATAGGTGTCAAGATGTACAAGCACAGTAGTGTTCTGTAGTCCAGTGGTTAACACATTAGACTGCGAATCCAGGGATCGTAGTTTTGACCCCCACCCCCCGTATGACCTAATTAAATTAACAGTCTTTCAGATGGGACTTTAAACCGAGGCCTCGTGTCGGTGCTTTACACCGTGAATGTAAAAGAACCAGAGGAGACTCTGGAATAGGTCTCTGTCTGCATCATTGCACTGTCCTCCAAAAATCTAAAATGACTAATCTCTTCAGGAGACATCGCTTATATGGGTAATGATGATCTATAAACGTAAAACACACACGTACAGTGCTTATTTAATCATAATGTCACAACTATTGATAGCAACAGCCCATTCTGACTTATAATCATGAGACAACTCATCATAGGTACGTCATTACTCCCTGAATCCTATCCTTAATCCTGGGAACCAGGCTAAATCCTATCCTTAAATGCCAGGAACCAGACAGGTAACAGGCTAGTAGACAATCTAAATCATATCCATCTAAATCCTATCCTTAAATGCCAGGAACCAGACAGGTAACAGGCTAGTAGACAATCTAAATCATATCCATCTAAATCCTATCCTTAAATGCCAGGAACCAGACAGGTAACAGGCTAGTAGACAATCTAAATCATATCCATCTAAATCCTATCCTTAAATGCCAGGAACCAGACAGGTAACAGGCTAGTAGACAATCTAAATCATATCCTTAAATGACAGGAACCATGCTAGTAGGCAATCTAATTCTTGTCCTTAATGTCAGAAACAATACATATTAGTAGGCAATCTAAACCCTATTCTTAATGCCAGGAACCATGATAGTAGGCAATCTAAACCCTATTCTTAATGCCAGGAACCATGATAGTAGGCAATCTAAACCCTATTCTTAATGCCAGGAACAATACATGTTAGTAGGCAATCTAAACCCTATTCTTAATGCCAGGAACCATGATAGTAGGCAATCTAAACCCTATTCTTAATGCCAGGAACCATGATAGTAGGCAATCTAAACCCTATTCTTAATGCCAGGAACAATACATGTTAGTAGGCAATCTAAACCCTATTCTTAATGCCAGGAACCATGATAGTAGGCAATCTAAACCCTATTCGTAATGCCAGGAACAATACATGTTAGTAGGCAATCTAAACCCTATTCTTAATGCCAGGAACCATGATAGTAGGCAATCTAAACCCTATTCTTAATGCCAGGAACCATGATAGTAGGCAATCTAAACCCTATTCTTAATGCCAGGAACAATACATGTTAGTAGGCAATCTAAACCCTATTCTTAATGCCAGGAACCATGATAGTAGGCAATCTAAACCCTATTCATAATGCCAGGAACAATACATGTTAGTAGGCAATCTAAACCCTATTCTTAATGCCAGGAACCATGATAGTAGGCAATCTAAACCCTATTCTTAATGCCAGGAACCATGATAGTAGGCAATCTAAACCCTATTCTTAATGCCAGGAACAATACATGTTAGTAGGCAATCTAAACCCTATTCTTAATGCCAGGAACCATGATAGTAGGCAATCTAAACCCTATTCTTAATGCCAGGAACAATACATGTTAGTAGGCAATCTAAACCCTATTCTTAATGCCAGGAACCATGATAGTAGGCAATCTAAACCCTATTCTTAATGCCAGGAACAATACATGCTAGTAGGCTATCTAAATCCTATCCTAATGCCAGGAACCAGTCTGTAACCATTATTTAACTAGCCTAGTTCAGAATGCAAGCCCTGAAATGACTCAATCTTGGAATGCTCAACAGACATATATTTTAAATTGATTTCAGCCATTGTTTGACGTTTTATTTAGTAGTGTAAGTATTTTAAACAGGGAATACCACGACTACCAGACCAGATGTCAAGTTCAGTTTGGAAGGGTTAATGGTTTAGACGGTTTTCATAGTGGCATGGATTTCTCCTGAATTAACAAATCAACTCTGCAATGCTGTTTGGTAGTTAGTAAAGAACTGATTCATTTTGGTGTACAATACAGTAAAACTATAGCTGTTGAAAAAATATTTGTTAAGTTTCAGTATTTGATCAACACAAGTTGCTGTTCGGTTTACAGGGGTAAATTACAGTTGAAAATGTACAATTAATTTTTTACAATCTGTTCGATATTCGGAAAAGAAGGGGTTCCTGTTTACAGAGGTTTTATTACAATGAACAAAGCAGGGGGAAATTCGGGACCAAGACATTTGTTCAGTTTGGAGGGAATTCCAGTTTAGAGGGGTTCCGGTTTCCGGTTCACTGTACATTAAATCTGAAAAACTCCAGAAGCTAACTGAATCGATTCACAGATCAAACTTGGTCTAAGCACACCGGATCACAGATCAAACTTGGTCCAAACACACCAGATCAAACTTGGTCTAAACACACTGGATCACAGATCAAACTTGGTCTAAGCACACCGGATCACAGATCAAACTTGGTCTAAACACACCGGATCACAGATCAAACTTGGTCTAAACACACCAGATCACAGATCAAACTTGGTCTAAACACACTGGATCACAGATCAAACTTGGTCTAAACACACCGGATCACAGATCAAACTTGGTCTAAACACACTGGATCACAGATCAAACTTGGTCTAAACACACTGGATCACAGATCAAACTTGGTCTAAACACACCGGATCACAGATCAAACTTGGTCTAAACACACTGGATCACAGATCAAACTTGGTCTAAACACACTGGATCACAGATCAAACTTGGTCTAAACACACTGGATCACAGATCAAACTTGGTCTAAGCACACCGGATCACAGATCAAACTTGGTCTAAGCACACCGGATCACAGATCAAACTTGGTCTAAACACACCGGATCACAGATCAAACTTGGTCTAAGCACACCGGATCACAGATCAAACTTTGTCTAAACACACCGGATCACAGATCAAACTTGGTCTAAACACACTGGATCACAGATCAAACTTGATTTAAGCACACCGGATCACAGATCAAACTTGGTCTAAGCACACCGGATCACAGATCAAACTTGGTCTAAACACACCAGATCACAGATCAAACTTTGTCTAAAAACACCGGATCACAGATCAAACTTGGTCTAAGCACACCGGATCAAAGATCAAACTTGGTCTAAATACCCGATCACAGATCAAACTTTGTCTAAGCACACCGGATCACAGATCAAACTTGGTCTAAGCACACTGGATCACAGATCAAACTTGGTCTAAGCACACCGGATCACAGATCAAACTTGGTCTAAGCACACTGGATCACAGATCAAACTTTGTCTAAACACACCGGATCACAGATCAAACTTGGTCTAAACACACTGGATCACAGATCAAACTTGGTCTAAGCACACCGGATCACAGATCAAACTTTGTCTAAACACACTGGATCACAGATCAAACTTTGTCTAAACACACTGGATCACAGATCAAACTTGGTCTAAGCACACCGGATCACAGATCAAACTTGGTCTAAACACACCGGATCACAGATCAAACTTTGTCTAAGCACACCGACACAACAAACCAACACAGATCACAGATCAAACTTGGTCTAAGCACACTGGATCACAGATCAAACTTTGTCTAAACACACCAGATCACAGATCAAACTTGGTCTAAACACACTGGATCACAGATCAAACTTGGTCTAAACACACTGGATAACAGATCAAACTTGGTCTAAACACACCGGATCACCGATCAAACTTTGTCTAAGCACACTGGATCACAGATCAAACTTGGTCTAAGCACACCGGATCACAGATCAAACTTGGTCTAAACACACTGGATAACAGATCAAACTTGGTCTATGCACACCGGATCACAGATCAAACTTGGTCTAAACACACTGGATCAGTGGATCACAGATCAAACTTGGTCTAAACACACCGGATCACAGATCAAACTTGGTCTAAACACACTGGATCACAGATCAAACTTGGTCTAAGCACACCGGATCACAGATCAAACTTGGTCTAAGCACACTGGATCACAGATCAAATTTTGTCTAAACACACCAGATCACAGATCAAACTTGGTCTAAACACACCGGATCACAGATCAAACTTTGTCTAAACACACTGGATCACAGATCAAACTTTGTCTAAACACACTGGATCACAGATCAAACTTTGTCTAAACACACCAGATCACAGATCAAACTTTGTCTAAACACACTGGATAACAGATCAAACTTGGTCTAAGCACATCGGATCACAGATCAAACTTGGTCTAAACACACAAGATCACAGATCAAACTTGGTCTAAGCACACCGGATCACAGATCAAACTTGGTCTAAACACACCGGATCACAGATCAAACTTTGTCTAAGTACACCGGATCACAGATTAAACTTGGTCTAAACACACCAGATCACAGATCAAACTTGGTCTAAACACACCGGATCACAGATCAAACTTGGTCTAAACACACCGGATCACAGATCAAACTTGGTCTAAACACACCGGATCACAGATCAAACTTGGTCTAAGCACACCGGATCACAGATCAAACTTGGTCGAAAAACACTGGATCACAGATCAAACTTGGTCTAAACACACTGGATCACAGATCAAACTTGGTCTAAACACACCGGATGCCAGATCAACAGATCAAACTTGGTCTAAACACAACGGATCACAGATCAAATTTGGTCTAAACACACCGGATCCCAGATCAACAGATCAAACTTGGTCTAAACACAACGGATCACAGATCAAATTTGGTCTAAACACACCGGATCATGGTACCAGGAATATAAATTATTCAGTACGAGGGTTCACCACAAAACGATTGTATCCCAGTTATCTACATACAGATAAAATAGTTTAACGATTAAAATACGTAAAGGTCAGTAATATGATTTGGTATTTTTACCCAGTACCATACAATTTAGTAATTATTTTCTAATACAGCTGGTTTCTACTCATCGACCACCATATAAAAACATCTACATTTCATGCTAAATGAAAACTCATTATTGACTCGGAATAAAAACCGGTAATCGATACAGTGACTCGCTTGTTAACGCAATATAAAAATACTCGAGTCTCAATCGAAATACAATTCAATCAGCCAAAGAAGACCAACTATCCCATATCAGATATCCCATCACTATAAAATATAATCTACAAATCAAACCTGTCAAATTAGATTCATGAATTGAAACTCGGAAATTAAAAGTATCAAATTAGGGCAATAATTTGTTGTCCAGCTTCTTTCACATTAAAATATAAATTTTACGAGCAATGAATTTTGCACAAATAAAACATCAAAGAGCAGTAGTACTAACAACAGGGAAGGAATCGCGTTTAGTGATCAGGTTAAAATGGCGGAAAATAAACTAAAGCAGGGTCCTTATAATAATGGAATAACACATGCAGTATCGTCTCATGTCACCTGCTGCCCCTAGAGGGTGCCACTTCATATAATCATGCATTTGTAATGAGACAACCTGTCAAAATACTGCTCGCTTTCTCGATCAGTGTTTTCTCTGGCCTTTAATTTCAAATGTAAACCTAACGGCGACGTCTGCATCGAAGAAAAAAAAAACATCTGAATTTCCAATGAATTATTTGTCTCCAATGAATAGAGTTTCAAAGAATTGGTGAATATCCAAAATTCATCGAGTTTAAAAAAAATTCTATACAATATTCTTTGTGTACCCCATTTTGTATTTTCCATTATCAATAAACCTTATAATATAATATAATTTTATACACCCATCAAATGTCTAAGACCATGTTACTAATTGAGAATAATATAATTATAGTTCATTAGCAAGTACTTTGCAGCGCCCTCTATCTCCAATGAAATGGCGACAAATACCCAATGACTAATTACACCCATTCAGAAAAACATTCCCCATAAATTGATACTTAAACTGGTGAGATTTCATCAGTCATTTTTATAAACAAACTGTAACTAGTAATTAAATAATACAAGTAATCATACCCTTAAAACCTCAACTATTTCAAACATTCTCGACAACATTACCATCTGATCCCCAACTTGTAGATTAATGAAATAATGACCAGCTTTCAACTTTGAAATGTGACTATAATTCCGCCGTTTTTCACTTCTTTTCAAGGCCGTATTTCAAATTATCTGTCCCAACATTGACGAAAGATGAACCCGAAAGTCATTAACGTAACTAACAGGCACTTACACCAATGGTGTTCCCTGAATGACTGTTTGCACTGGGGTTTACCCATGCAGAAGTTCATGTTATTAGCCCACGTAATGAGCCGACTGTGTGGTGGGCCCCCCTAGGCATACAGGCAATTGGTCATTCTGTTAGGTCAAAGGAAACTGAAAGAAAGAAGTGAAGAACTAATTAATGTGTTAGGGTATATAATGCTTATTTAAATTTGAAACTGTTTCATCTTACAGACTTAAATAAGGAAGCCTGGAGATCTAACTACCGACCAAGCTTGGTCATGGTTAAAATAATATCTAATCAAAGAATGTGTGTTTTGCGTTTATTTATCATCGCTACCGGTTGCCCAAATGAGCGACGCCTCTTGCAGAGATTAGTCATTTTAGATTTTTGGAGGATACTGCAACGATACAGACAGAGACCCATTCCAGAGCATTCTCTGGTTCTTTTATGTGCACGGTTTTAAGCACTGACACGAGACCTCGGCTTAATGTCCCCATCTGAAAGATTGTTAATCTTATTTAGATCAGATGGGTGATCGATGGATCGAACCTACGATCCCTGGATTCGCAGTCCAACGAGTCTCATGGCCGGGTCTATCCCTCGGTCACTCACTTGGTACATTGTGAAAAAACCACAATTTTGTCTTCAATCTCTTGCCTAGTGATATAGTGTTTTAAATGTATGTGGCTGATTTTCAAAAAGGAACCACCAGGGATCATTTTAGAGGGCGATGTGGGCGAAATTGTTGCCCTAGGGACCCTGACTTCGCCCTCTGGGGGCCTCACTTCTTCCTAAAAAAAAAAAAAAGTGTTTTTGTTTTTACGATTTTCAAACAAAATTGTGTCTAGTAAGATACACTGGCCCATTATAAAGCACTCATTCTATTCAAATGTTGTATTTAATGGTTGTACTGTGCATTTTAACCCTATTTTGCAGAAGTATATTAAAGAACACTATTTAAGGAAGCGATCACACACTTTCACACTTTCTCACTTCTCCCAAAAATTCTGACCTAGAATGAACCCTGAACCACGCTTTTACAGATACTGTTCTTGATAACATATGGCCCTATGCAAGACCTTAATAAACTTCATACAAACTTCATTTATTTTACAAACAAGCTTTAACAATTTATATTAATCACTCTCGTAAGCGTGCATAAAAGCATATATTTGGTCATTCATGTGGGAGGAAACTGGAGTATCCGGCGAACTCACCTGTCCGATTTTCCGTCCACAATATCAGGTCACATACTTCCTGTTCTTGGGTTGCATGGGTGAGAAATGAGCGTGTCGAGCATGTTAAGTGAAAATCGTCCGAATTAAATGTAGAAAGAGCTATATTTACAACAGTATACAGTGAAACCCCTCAAAACCGGAATTCCTCGGTCCCGATATTTCCCTTCTTTATTCATTGTAAAAAACCTCTATAAACAAGAACCCCATGTCTCAGCATGCCTCAGCATGTCTCAGCATGCCTCAGCATGTCTCAGCCTCCTTCTAAGCATCGTAAAGTTGAGCTGCCCCTTGAGGACAAATTGATCAGAAAGTCTGAATCTGTACCAAAACCAACACTGAAGGTGTATTTTCTATTATTTTTTTAATCACTGCAAGAACTTTAATCCTCACCCCCCCCCCCCCCACCCTCCTCCGAAAACCCTTCTAAACTGAAAACAACCCCTCCTAACCGAAATTCTCTTCTGATCCGGAAGCCGTTCGGTTTAGAGGCGTTTCACCGTATAGTATTTTATTAACCCTTTTATAACTGAATGGACTCTCTTCCACTTATACACGTACTTACTTTGGAATGGTCTACTAATCAATCTGGGGGTTTTTTAAGGAAAAATGACAACAATACTCCAAGTGCAGAATGAGTCATTTAATTATTTGTTGTTTAAAACATATTTATTCGTTCATAATGTACAGTACATATATATTGTATACAAAACGAAAATGGATTAAATCGAAAGCTTATAGCTTATTTAATTATTATTAATTAAGTGTTCAGATAATAAGTTCTTATTTATTATCTGAACATCAATGTTGCTCCCGGAAACAAAGACTTAACACTTTCAACACCACATACCTCTAAATAGGCTTACAAAACGTGTAGATGCAGATGAGCCGGGTCGTGACGAGTCTTCTCATCAAGATCTGCACTTGTTGCCAGTAATATTACAATTTTTAGACCAAATTACCCATTTTGATAAATGAACTGGTCCAAATGTAATTTTCTTATTAATTTATTGGTCTAAGATTATCATGCACCAGTCCATGTCAGTTACTTGGTGTTGAATGGGTTAAGTGAGGCATTAAAATTAATAGTTAGGATTTCATCAGCTTGTAACATACACCAAACCATGCTTCTGACCAACCAACATTGGGTGGAAAATCTTGTCATTCTGTCAAATTGTAGGAGATAAGTGCACAAGATGTGATGGACGGATGCATGGATAGATACCAATCACTATCGTACCCAAAGGCCCTACTCCTTCAGTGGGGATAAACTATACACTGTTATGATGACTATTTATATTGTTTCACGCAGCTATGGTGGCACTATGCCACAGACAAACGCTTATGTAATCTTTGGACTATCACATTTTTTGCAATAACCATGATTTCTATCATGATATTCCGGGGAAAAATCTATCTTTTGCAAGTAGTTTCCGATAAACCTCTCAATTAGCACTCAATTATAGCCCTAACTTAATGTAAATTACAGATTCTTGGTATACAGACAAAAATATTCTGTCTGGATAATGGCGGACAGAATGGTTCAGTGGAAGGGAAAATTATGCATAGGAACAAGAGAGTATAGTGACCCTCCAACGATCGACTGGCTTCTTATATGACCCAGTGACACATTTCAATGTCCGATTAGCGCAGTGGTTAACATGCTTGCTTCTCACCAATGCAACCCAGGTTCGATCCTCGGACTGGGAAGTATGTGAGGTGGTACGGTGGTCGCCAGATCAGATAAGTGGGTTTTCTCCGAGTACTCCGGTTTCCTCCCACACGAATGACCACATTTACGCTTTCATCCGCGCCAACGAGAGTGATTAATGTAAGTTGTTAAAGCTTCTTTGGCAATCGTAAAATAAATAAATAAAGTTTAAACTAATGAACCTGTATGTTTGTTACAAACCCAAATTGGATAAAGATTCATACAAAAGGTTGTTGATTAAAAAGGCTTTTCGTTTAACCCCTTAACCTGTCGAATAAATTAGGATGGAATGGGAACAACATAGATCCAGTTCTGTGCCTTCCGATTCCTTCCTTTACGATACCCGTTCTAGAACAGTAGGTGAATAGACGACGCCAATTTAAGTTTGCTTTACTATACCTGTTCCAGAACAGTAGGTGCATGGACAACGCCAATTTAAGTTTGCTTTACTATACCTGTTCCAGAACAGTAGGTGCATAGACGACGCCAATTTAAGTTTGTTTTACTATACCTGATACAGAACAGTAGGTGCATAGACGACGCCAATTTAAGTTTGTTTTACTATACCTGATACAGAACAGTAGGTGCATAGACGACACCAATTTAAGTTTGTTTTACTATACCTGATACAGAACAGTAGGTGCATAGACGACGCCAATTTAAGTTTGTTTTACTATACCTGATACAGAACAGTAGGTGCATAGACGACGCCAATTTAAGTTTGTTTTACTATACCTGATACAGAACAGTAGGTGCATAGACGACGCCAATTTAAGTTTGTTTTACTATACCTGTTCCAGAACAGTAGGTGTATAGACGACGCCAATTTAAGTTTGTTTTACTATACCTGTTCCAGAACAGTAGGTGTATAGACGACGCCAATTTAAGTTTGCTTTACTATACCTGTTCCAGAACAGTAGGTGCATAGACGATGCCAATTTAAGTTTGTTTTACTATACCTGTTCCAGAACAGTAGGTGCATAGACGATGCCAATTTAAGTTTGCTTTACTATACCTGTTCCAGAACAGTAGGTGTATAGACGACGCCAATTTAAGTTTGCTTTACTATACCTGTTCCAGAACAGTAGGTGCATAGACGATGCCAATTTAAGTTTGTTTTACTATACCTGTTCCAGAACAGTAGGTGCATAGACGATGCCAATTTAAGTTTGCTTTACTATACCTGTTCCAGAACAGTAGGTGTATAGACGACGCCAATTTAAGTTTGCTTTACTATACATGATACAGAACAGTAGGTGCATAGATGACGCCAATTTAAAGTTTGTTTTACTATACCTGATACAGAACAGTACCGGTAGGTGCATAGACGAAGCCAATTTAAGTTTGTTTTACTATATCTGATCCAGAACAGTAGGTGCATAGACAACACCAATTTAAGTTTGCTTTACTATACCTGTTCCAGGTGTATAGCATGCTTCATTAGCAAAACATTTCATGTTTACAATCTTACACCAAGGTGGTCGGTCCGTCTGCATTACTGGAATTCTGGTCAATTTATGGCAATTAGGACCTAGTTACATGCTACCTCTTCCTCAATATATCTAATCAAATTGATTCTGAATGCAACATGTGATGTATTTCACTAATTAAGCTTTGGGGGTAATTTTTTTTTCTTAAACTTTATTTATTTTACAACGATTGCGAAGCAAGTTCTAACAACTTATATTAATCACTCTCTTTGGCGCAGATGTAAGCATAAATGTGGTTATTCGTGTGGGAGGAAACCGGAGTACCCGACGAAAACCCACCTGTTTGATCTGGCGACCACTGTACCTTCTCACATACTTCCCGGTTCGAGGATCGAACCCGGGTTGCATTGGTGAGAAGCGAGCGCGCTAACCACTGCGCTAATCGGACAGCCAAATTGGGGGCAATTGGTATCCACAGTTATGAAATTACGTATGATAACACGAAATATTACGAGAAAATGGATTTGAAAAAGTAGCGAGTAAAGCTTAGTTTTTTAGCTTGACATAGTAGAGCTTACTTCAACATAGTAGAGCTTACTTCAACATAGTAGAGCTTACTTCAACATACTTCAACATAGTAGAGCTTACTTCAACATAGTAGAGCTTACTTCAACATAGTAGAGCTTACTTCAACATAGTAGATCTTACTTCAACATAGTAGAGCTTACTTCAACATAGTAGAGCTTACTTCAACATACTTCAACAGAGTAGATCTTACTTCAACTTAGTAGAGCTTACTTCAACATATTAGAGCTTACTCCAACATAGCAGAGCTTACTTCAACATAGTAGATCCTACTTCAACCTTGTAGAGCTTACTTCAACATAGTAGAGCTTACTTCAACATAGTAGAGCTTACTTCAACTTAGTAGAGCTTACTTCAACTTAGTAGAGCTTACTTCAACTTAGTAGAGCTTACTTCAACTTAGTAGAGCTTACTTCAACATAGTAGAGCTTACTTCAACATAGTAGAGCTTACTTCAACATAGTAGAGCTTACTTCAACATAGTAGAGCTTACTTCAACATAGTAGATCTTACTTCAACATAGTAGATCTTCAACATAGTAGAGCTTACTTCAACATAGTAGATCTTACTTCAACATAGTAGATCTTACTTCAACATAGTAGATCTTCAACATAGTAGAGCTTACTTCAACATAGTAGAGCTTACTTCAACATAGTAGATCTTACTTCAACATAGTAGATCTTACTTCAACATAGTATATCTTCAACATAGTAGAGCTTACTTCAACGTAGTAGAGCTTACTTCAACATAGTAGAGCTTACTTCAACATAGTAGAGCTTACTTCAACATAGTAGAGCTTACTTCAACATAGTAGAGCTTACTTCAACATAGTAGAGCTTACTTCAACATAGTAGATCTTACTTCAGTGTCCCGTGCACTGTATGTGTGTGTCCCGTGCACTGTGTGTGAGTGTCCAGTACACTGTATGTGTGTGTCCCATGCACTGTATGTGTGTGTCCCATGCACTGTATGTGTGTGTCCTGTATACTGTATGTGTGTCCCGTGCACTGTATGTGTGTGTCCTGTGTACTGTATGTGTGTCCCGTGCACTGTATGTGTGTGTCCTGTATGTGTGTCCCGTGCACTGTATGTGTGTGTCCTGTGTACTGTATGTGTGTCCCGTGCACTGTATGTGTGTGTCCTGTGTACTGTATGTGTGTCCCGTGCACTGTATGTGTGTGACCCATGCACTGTATGTGTGTGTCCCGTGCACTGTATGTGTGTGACCCATGCACTGTATGTGTGTGTCCCGTGCACTGTATGTGTGTGTCCTGTGTACTGTATGTGTGTCCCGTGCACTGTATGTGTGTGACCCATGCACTGTATGTGTGTGTCCCGTGCACTGTATGTGTGTGTCCCGTGCACTGTATGTGTGTGTCCCGTGCACTGTATGTGTGTGACCCATGCACTGTATGTGTGTGTCCCGTGCACTGTATGTGTGTGTCCCATGCACTGTATGTGTGTGTCCCGTGCACTGTATGTGTGACCCGTGCACTGTATGTGTGTGTCCCGTGTACTGTATGTGTGTCCCATGCACTGTATGTGTGTGTCCCGTGCACTGTATGTGTGTGACCCATGCACTGTATGTGTGTGTCCCGTGCACTGTATGCGTGTGTCCCGTGCACTGTATGTGTGTGTCGTGCACTGTATGTGTGTGTCCCGTGCACTGTATGTGTGTGACCCATGCACTGTATGTGTGTGTCCCGTGCACTGTATGTGTGTGACCCATGCACTGTATGTGTGTGTCCCGTGCACTGTATGTGTGACCCGTGCACTGTATGTGTGTGTCCCATGTACTGTATGTGTGTCCCGTGCACTGTATGTGTGTGACCCATGCACTGTATGTGTGTGTCCCGTGCACTGTATGTGTGTGACCCATGCACTGTATGTGTGTGTCCCGTGCACTGTATGTGTGTGTCCTGTGCACTGTATGTGTGTCCCGTGCACTGTATGTGTGTGTCCCGTGTACTGTATGTGTGTCCCGTGCACTGTATGTGTGTGACCCATGCACTGTATGTGTGTGTCCCGTGCACTGTATGTGTGTGACCCATGCACTGTATGTGTGTGTCCCGTGCACTGTATGTGTGTGACCCATGCACTGTATGTGTGTGTCCTGTGCACTGTATGTGTGTGTCCCGTGCACTGTATGTGTGTCCCGTGCACTGTATGTGTGTGACCCATGCACTGTATGTATGTGACCCGTGCACTGTATGTATGTGTCCCGTGCACTGTATGTATGTGTCCCATGCACTGTATGTATGTGTCCTGTGTACTGTATGTGTGTCCCGTGCACTGTATGTGTGTGTCCCGTGCCCTGTATGTGCGTGACCCATGCACTGTATGTGTGTGTCCTGTGTACTGTATGTGTGTCCCGTGCACTGTATGTGTGTGACCCATGCACTGTATGCATGTGTATCGTGCGTTGTATGTATGTGTCCTGTGCACTGTATGTGTGTCCCGTGCACTGTATGTATGTGTCTCGTGCACTGAATGTGTGTGTCCCGTACACTGTATGTATGTGTCCCATACACTGTATGTGTGTGTCCCTTGCACTGTATGTATGTGTCTCGTGCACTGTATGTGTGTGTCCCGTGCACTGTATGTGAGTGTCCAGTACACTGTATGTGTGTGTCCCATGCACTGTGTGTGAGTGTCCAGTACACTGTATGTGTGTGTCCCATGCACTGTGTGTGAGTGTCCAGTACACTGTATGTGTGTGTCCCGTGCACTGTGTGTGTCTCGTGCACTGTATGTATGTGTCCCGTGCACTGTGTGTGTCTCTGGAACTGTATGTATGTGTCCCGTGCACTGTATGTATGTGTCCCGTGCACTGTATGTATGTGTCCCGTGCACTGTATGCATGTGTCCCGTGCACTGTATGTGAGTGTTCTGTACACTGTATGTGTGTGTCCCGTGCACTGTATGTATGTGTCCCGTGCACTGTATGTATGTGTCCCATGCACTGTATGTATGTGTCCCGTGCACTGTATGTATGTGTCCCGTGCACTGTATGTATGTGTCCCGTGCACTGTATGCATGTGTCCCGTGCACTGTATGTGAGTGTTCTGTACACTGTATGCATGTGTCCCGTGCACTGTATGTGAGTGTTCTGTACACTGTATGTGTGTGTCCCGTGCACTGTATGTATGTGTTCTGTACACTGTATGTGTGTGTCCCGTGCACTGTATGTATGTGTCCCGTGCACTGTATGTATGTGTCCCATGCACTGTATGTATGTGTCCCATGCACTGTATATATGTGTCCCGTGCACTGTATGTATGTGTCCCGTGCACTGTATGTATGTGTCCCGTGCACTGTATGTATGTGTCCCGTGCACTGTATTTGTGTGTCCCGTGCACTGTATGTATGTGTCCCGTGTACTGTATGTATGTGTCCCGTGCACTGTATGTATGTGTCCCGTGCACTGTATGTGAGTGTCCTGCACACTGTATGTGAGTATCCTGTACACTGTATGTGAGTATCCTGTACACTGTATGTGAGTGTCCTGCACACTGTATGTGAGTGTCCTGCACACTGTATGTGAGTATCCTGTACACTGTATGTGAGTGTCCTGTACACTATGTGAGTGTCCTGTACACTGTATGTGAGTGTCCCATAAACTGTGTGTGAGTGTCATGTACACTGTATGTGAGTGTCCTGTACACTGTATGTGAGTGTCCTGTACACTGTATGTGAGTGTCCTGTACACTGTATGTGAGTGTCCTGTACACTGTATGTGAGTGTCATGTACACTGTATGTGAGTATCCTGTACACTGTATGTGAGTGTCCTGTACATTGTGTGTGAGTGTCATGTACAATGTATGTGAGTATCCTGTACAATGTATGTGAGTGTCCTGTACACTGTATGTGAGTGTCCTGTACACTGTATGTGAGTGTCCTGTACAATGTATGTGAGTGTCTCGTGCACTGTATGTGAGTGTCCTGTACACTGTATGTGAGTGTCTCATACACTGTATGTGAGTGTCCTGTACACTGTATGTGAGTGTCCTGTATACTGTTTGTGAGTGTTCTGTACACTGTTTGTGAGTATCCTGTACACTGTATATGAGTATCCTGTACACTGTATGTGAGTATCCTGTACACTGTATGTGAGTGTCCTGTACACTGTATGTGAGTGTCCTGTACACTGTATGTGAGTGTCATGTACACTGTATGTGAGTGTCCTGTACAATGTATGTGAGTGTCCTGTACACTGTATGTGAGTGTCCTGTACACTGTTTGTGAGTATCCTGTACACTGTATATGAGTATCCTGTACACTGTATGTGAGTATCCTGTACACTGTATGTGAGTATCCTGTACACTGTATGTATGTGTCCCGTACACTGTATGTGAGTGTCCTGTACACTGTGTGTGAGTGTCCTGTATACTGTATGTGAGTATCCTGTACACTGTATGTGAGTATCCTGCACACTGTATGTGAGTGTCCTGTACACTGTATGTGAGTGTCCTGTACACTGTATGTAAGGTGTCCTGTACACTGTATGCGAGTGTCCTGTACACTGTATGCGAGTGTCCTGTATACTGTATGTATGTGTCCCGTACACTGTATGTGAGTGTCCTGTACACTGTGTGTGAGTGTCCTGTATACTGTATGTGAGTGTCCTGTACACTGTATGTGAGTATCCTGCACACTGTATGCGAGTGTCCTGTACACTGTATGTGAGTGCCCTGTACACTGTATGTGAGTGTCCTACACACTGTATGTAAGGTGTCCTGTATACTGTGTGTGAGTATCCTGCACACTGTATGTGAGTGTCCTGTACACTGTATGCGAGTGTCCTACACACTGTATGTAAGGTGTCCTGTATACTGTATGTGAGTGTCCTGTACACTGTATGTGAGTGTCCTGTACACTGTGTGTGAGTATCCTGCACACTGTATGTGAGTGTCCTGTACACTGTATGTGAGTGTCCTGTACACTTATGTGAGTATCCTGTACACTGTATGTGAGTGTCCTGTACACTGTATGTGAGTGTCCTGTACACGTGTGTGTTAGTATCCTGCACACTGTATGTGAGTGTCCTGCACACTGTATGTAAGGTGTCCTGTACACTGTATGCGAGTGTCCTGCACACTGTATGTAAGGTGTCCTGTACACCGTATGTGAGTGTCCTGTACACTGTATGTAAGGTGTCCTGTACACTGTATGCGAGTGTCCTGCACACTGTATGTAAGGTGTCCTGTACACTGTATGCGAGTGTCCTACACACTGTATGTAAGGTGTCCTGTACACTGTATGTGAGTGTTCTGTACACTGTATGCGAGTGTCCTGTACACTGTATGCGAGTGTCCTGCACACTGTATGTGAGTATCCTGCACACTGTATGCGAGTGTCCTGCACACTGTATGCGAGTATCCTGCACACTGTATGTGAGTGTCCTGTACACTGTATGTGAGTGTCCTGTACACTGTATGTGAGTGTCCTGTACACTGTATGTGAGTGTCCTGTACACTGTATGTGAGTGTCCTGTACACTGTATGAGAGTGTCCTGCACACTGTATGTGAGTGTCCTGCACACTATATGCGAGTGTCCTGCACTGTATGTGAGTATCCTGCACACTGTATGCGAGTATCCTGCACACTGTATGTGAGTGTCCTGCACACTGTATGTGAGTGTCCTGCACACTGTATGCGAGTGTCCTGCACACTGTATGTGAGTATCCTGCACACTGTATGCGAGTATCCTGTACACTGTATGTGAGTGTCCTGCACACTGTATGCGAGTGTCCTGCACACTGTATGTGAGTATCCTGCACACTGTATGCGAGTATCCTGTACACTGTATGCGAGTGTCCTGCACACTGTATGCGAGTATCCTGTACACTGTATGCGAGTATCCTGCACACTGTATGTGAGTGTCCTGCACACTGTATGCGAGTGTCCTGCACACTGTATGTGAGTATCCTGCACACTGTATGCGAGTATCCTGTACATTGTATGCGAGTGTCCTGCACACTGTATGCGAGTATCCTGTACACTGTATGCGAGTGTCCTGCACACTGTATGCGAGTATCCTGTACACTGTATGCGAGTATCCTGTACACTGTATGCGAGTGTCCTGCACACTGTATGCGAGTATCCTGTACACTGTATGCGAGTATCCTGCACACTGTATGCGAGTATCCTGTACACTGTATGCGAGTGTCCTGCACACTGTATGCGAGTATCCTGTACACTGTATGCGAGTGTCCCATTTTTTAAATGATAACAATGTTAATAAAACATGCTAACAGTGATACATTAATATCAATGCTATTATGATTTGCTACGAAGACTATCATATTCAAAATAAGATTATATATTTTTCAACAATATTCAAGTACAGTCAAACCTCTCCAGAGCAAACACCATCTGGATACACCCAAGATTGGTTGTTGTAGAGAGGTTTTGACAGTTACTATGGCTCATACTGATTTGAATATAGAGTATGGGGTACTACTTTCATTATACAATTGATAGATTGAACTAAGATTGAATATGAAACAACACAAATTTTGTAACATTTGATGTCCTCACGACTTAATTGCATTAATGTTTTTGCTCAACAGATGAGACTCAATAATGTTGAAAATTAATGAGGTACAACTGAGGACGCAATGTGTTAAAATCGCCAGATTATGCAAATTTATGACAATTGTGTACATTAATGAATTGTGTTGGCAATACATCAGTCAAAAAGTCTGATAAATTACGCGAGTACTCGGACACAGTTCCGATCACGTACAAGAGTGCTCGGAAACGATCATTTCATTTTTGGGATCGTATGTTTGATTTAATTTCAGATATTTGGTAAGTATATCGGATATATGGCGTGTCCGATAACTGATGCTAGATTATCTTATTACGGTATGTGATAAAAACATTGCAAAACAAAAGCTAAACACAGGTAAATGAAAAATACTTTATTCATTTTAATGAGATAATTATTAAACAAACATATAATGTTTATAGACAGTCACCTCTGTTGACGGACGAGGCAGCATGTCCGTATACGGTATGCACCTGCAATATTCCTTTTTTCTTCATCTTAAGCAATCAAAAGATATACGCTGTACAACCTGCCAATCATGTGTTTATTTTAGAATATCGGTAAACAATAATTATTTTCACACTTATGGTCCAGCATGTAGTTTACTGCCCCCCCCCCCCCCCGGATATGGTCCCAGATTAAGATAATTACTGTTTAATGAAAATTGAAAGGAACACTGGCGATTATGTGCATCTGATGACACATACAGTCAGTCACACATACGTTCGTTCTTTTTCAGCCAAATGTTTGTCTGTTCTTGGGAGGTTTTCTGCATCGCTGGGTGGGAAATTGACTGTCGTTGTGTGTTGTTGGGAGGTGTCGTTCATGAGAGGTGAAATTACATGAAAATACAACGGGTGGGAATAAAAGTGGCGTTATAAAGAGGGTGTCGCTCTTGGGAGGTGACGTTTGGGGAGGTGGGACTGTACACTAAAAGTGTTAAAACGGTAGGATTTCTACACTGTAAAACATGGGTAAGTGATACAATTGTATGATGACAAACGATTTAGAAAGTGTGAAGGTCATCTTGAACAGGAATATTCAATTGTTTACATAGTACAGTCATCTTAGATTTAACATTCTAAATCTAATTTTTTTTTCATTATAAAATTTGCAAATCTCAGTTTAAATCAGACCTGAATTCCCATATTAATGGTCTGCACTATCTGTGCCTATCTCTAATTTTTCTAATAAAGGTGCTTAATGTCACACCCAGCACTGGTTTTGCCTTTCGTCTTTCAACTCTCCCAAATTAAGATTTGCAAAGACCTCTATAGTTTATACAAATTTATTTTAGCTTGATTGCGAAACAAGTTATTTCAACTTATATAAATCACTCTCGAGACCTCATTCCTGATGGAATCCATCGCCATGAGGGAGAGAGAAGAGGCAACGTGGAATTTAAATGCCTTGCCTAAGGGCACAATCGTAACGGCTCCAGCGGGGCTCGCACTCCGGACCTTTCGCACCTGAAGCGAACGCGCATCCACTGCGCTATCATGACTTCCATTGTCTCTGCCTTACACTCATTTCGCTCGCCTCTGCTGCATTCAACTCTCCCAAATGAAGATCTCGAAATACCTCCAAATCATTACCCTGCACTAATTTCGCTACCCTGCACTATTTTCGCTTGTCTCTACCACAATCAACTCTCCCAAATGAAGATCTGGAAATACCTCCATATCACTGCCCTGCACTACTTTCGCTGCCCTGCACTATTTTCGCTTGTCTCTACCACATTCAACTCTCCCAAATGAAGATCTGGAAATATCTCCATATCACTGCCCTGCACTACTTTCGCTGCCCTGCACTACTTTCGCTGCCCTGCACTATTTTCGCTCGTCTCTACCACATTCAACTCTCCCCTGGAAATACCTCCATATCAATGCCCTGCATTATTTTTGCTGCCCTGCACTATTTTTGCTTGTCTCTACCACATTCATCTCTCACAAATGAAGATCTGGAAATACCTCCATGTCATTGCCCTGCACTACTTTCGCTGCCCTGCACTATTTTCGCTTGTCTCTACCACATTCATCTCTCCCCTGGAAATACCTCCATATCAATGCCTTGCACTACTTTCGCTGCCCTGCACTATTTTCGCTTGTCTCTACCACATTCATCTCTCCCAAATGAAGATCTGGAAATACCTCCATATCAATGCCCTGCACTACTTTCGCTGCCCTGCACTATTTTCGCTTGTCTCTACCACATTCATCTCTCCCAAATGAAGATCTGGAAATACCTCCATATCAATGCCATGCACTACTTTCGCTGCCCTGCACTATTTTCGCATGTCTCTACCACATTTAACTCTCCCAAATGAAGATCTGGAAATACCTCCATATCAATGCCATGCACTACTTTCGCTGCCCTGCACTATTTTCGCATGTCTCTACCACATTTAACTCTCCCAAATGAAGATCTGGAAATACCTCCATGTCAATACCCTGCACTAGTTTGCCTATCCTCTTTTAACATAATTTATATGAACAGACAGGAACATTATCAATTTTAATAGGGAACATAACCTTCTTTTTTTTTGGCGGATGAAAATAACTTTGATTGGTATGATTTATAACATATCCTCTCTTAACATAAATATACTGATAGCCATCACAGTTAAACAACATTAAAGCCACAATATATATTTACTTGGAATGTGCTGCACACGGAGATTGCACTATGTAGTGTATGATTAGAAAGTAAGATTACTGTCTAATATTTCTATTTTTAAATAATAATTTAGGATAGATATTCAGTAAAATTTCAAGATCTGCCCACAAATTAATCGATTGATGTAAAATGATTTATTTCAAAATTACCTCCCTTTATAGATATTTATCAACAGAATCATTGATTACTCTGTAACTGGTGGCTTGATTAAAGATTATACATTACATTATATCTTAAACAATAGTTTTATTTTTCATGTTGAGAGAAGGGACAACTAGAAACAATAAGCACCTAAATCTGTAACTAAACTGAAATAATTACAACGTCCTGCAATATCGCTATTCTGATTGGCTGATTCAGCCCATGTGATTGCCGTTCATAACCCAATGAATTGCAAAATTATTCTATTCTAATTAATATTCATAGCAAACTACTTTTTGTATGGTGTGACGAATCAAAAAGACAACTCGTTTTGTAATTTGCAAAATTTAATTGAAATTATAAGAATTTGAATGTTCCTTTTCTGTGTTTCTGTATATCCACAAACTGTATTTTTGTGCCAGCACCTGTAGTTCACATTTTAGTGTACCCCAAATGTACCATAAATGCATTTGGGAGACTGAGTTTTCTAAGATGATTAAAATACACATCATCTAAAAGTCCGCCTCCGTGGTCGAGTGGTTACGGTCGCTGACTTGTATACCACTGTAACCTATCATCACTGATGGTCACGGGTTCGAGCCCCGCTCAGGCCGTGTCTCATTTATATGAGAAAGTTGGCAGTTTCTTACGGAGGTTGGTGCACCCAAGTACTGGTTAACCGCTGGAGCCTGCCCAGGAAAGGTATTGTTAGGTAAACTGCCCGCCGGCGATATAGCCCGAAATGGTGCTGATGCAGGCGTAAAACCCGAAATATAACATAACATAACATTATCTAAAAGTAATGGTTTTACCTATCGTAGTTATTATAACTAGATGTTTTGAGGGAGGGCTATGAGGGCTGCTGTAATCTCAGTGTGTGTTCGGTTTTCATATCTCCGACTGTCGCTCACACAAGAATTTGTGCCAGCGATAGTCGGGGTAGACCGGGTGAATACAATACCCGGTACATGTATACTTCTAAGATGTCTACGACTGCATATATATAAATATATGTTTACCATTTCTACCTTAATTGTTCTCTGTAATGTTTGCTTTTTCCATAGCGTTCTAGCTCAAAATTAGGTAAAACAGGCCAATTTCAATGCTAAAATCTCTAGTTTTGAGATTATCTTTTGACATAGTATCTTTGTTAACTTTTGAACATCAATATATTCACATTTCCTACAATAACAAAAAACTAACCTTAAAAAAATATACAAAGATTAATATGTTTGCCATGTGTGTAACAATGACAGCATTGAGAACGAATACCATTTTATTTAGAACTCATCCATCCCTATGCCAACTTACACAAACTATTGCAATGACCTACTGAGTTGAGTTTTGACAAAGACATATATCAAATGCTCAGTTTGCATTACTAACACATTAGAACTGAAGTTATTCCAGTGTGGGTTACTTACTGTGTGTCTACTGTGGCTAATATGAAAGGCTTCGTAAATTGCCTTTGATTACAGCTGACTTCAAAACACTTTATAGTGTATGATCATTCAATCATGTTCTCCCAGTGGAATAATCAGGATTCTCAGATGTAATTCCTGGTAAACCACAAGGACATTGAGGTAAACCATAAACCATATTTCAAGGGGGTTTTATCTGCAAAATTCATCCTAATTTCCCCTCAAATTCAATGATATTAGGTTAATCCACACAGGGGTTCTTGTTGTTAGATTTACACATGGGTGGTAGTTTATGATAATCCTCATGTAAAAAACATCAACATCCTTTGCCAAGATGCGGTATGCCCATTTTATGCCACCTACAGTAGTGTTGGAGATCGTCAATTGAAACAGATTGTGGACAGACATGCAGAACAAGTTGCTGCATGCACACATATTGCACCTTGATTATACCATGAGAGGTGTCAGATCATTAGGTGTGTCAGCTCGGTTGAGGAATCAAGTTCAGTGGAGGAATCAGGTTCAGTTGAGGAATCAGGTTCAGTGGAGGAATCAGGTTCAGTTGAGGTATCAGGCTCAGTTGAGGCATCAGGTTCAGTTGAGGTATCAGGCTCAGTTGAGGTATCAGGCTCAGTTGAGGTATCAGGTTCAGTTGAGGCATCAGGTTCAGTTGAGGCATCAGGCTCAGTTGAGGTATCAGGTACAGTTGAGGCATCAGGTACAGTTGAGGCATCAGGTTCAGCGAGGTATCAGGTTCAGTTGAGGAATCAGGTCAAGTTGAGGCATCAGGTTCAGTTGAGGCATCAGGTTCAGTTGAGGCATCAGGTTCAGTTGAGATATCTGATTCAGTTGAGGCATCAAGTTCAGTTGAGGCATCATGTTCAGTTGAAGCATCAGGTTCAGTTGAGGAATCAGGTTCAGTTGAGGCATCAGGTTCAGTTGAGGCATCAGGTTCAGTTGAGGCATCAGGTTCAGTTGAGGCATCAGGTTCAGTGAGGCATCAGGTTCAGTTGAGGAATCAGGTTCAGTTGAGGCATCAGGTTCAGTTGAGGCATCAGGTTCAGTTGAGGCATCAGGTTCAGTTGAGGAATCAGGTTCAGTTGAGACATCAGGTTCAGTTGAGGCATCAGGTTCAGTTGAGATATCTGATTCAGTTGAGGCACCAAGTTCAGTTGAGGCATCAGGTTCAGTGAGGCATCAGGTTCAGTGAGGCATCAGGTTCAGTTGAGGGATCTGATTCAGTTGAGGCATCAAGTTCAGTTGAGGCATCAGGTTCAGTTGAGGCGTTTAGTTGAGGCATCGGGTTCAGTGAGGTATCAGGTTCCGTTGAGGAATCAGGTTCAGTGAGGTATCAGGTTCCGTTGAGGCATCATGTTCAGCGATGTATCAGGTTCAGTTGAGGAATCAGGTTCAGTGAGGTATCAGGTTCAGTTGAGGTATCATGTTCAGCGATGTATCAGGTTCAGTTGAGGCATCATGTTCAGTGATGTATCAGGTTCAGTTGAGGAATCAGGTCAAGTTGAGGCATCAGGTTCAGTTGAGGCATCAGGTTCAATTGAGGCATCAGGTTCAGTTGAGGCATCAGGTTCAGTTGAGGCATCATGTTCAGTTGAGGCATCAGGTTCAGTGGAGGAATCCGTTCAGTTGAGGCATCAGGTTCAGTTGAGGCATCAGGTTCAGCGAGGTATCAGGTTCAGTTGAGGCATCAGGTTCAGTTGAGGCATCAGGTTCAGTTGAATTTAGTTGAGGCATCAGGTTCAGTTGAGATATCTGATTCAGTTGAGGCATCAAGTTCAGTTGAGGCGTCAGGTTCAGTTGAGGCATCAGGTTCAGCGAGGTATCAGGTTCAGTTGAGGCATCAGGTTCAGTTGAGGCATCAGGTTCAGTTGAATTTAGTTGAGGCATCAGGTTCAGTTGAGATATCTGATTCAGTTGAGGCATCAAGTTCAGTTGAGGCATCAGGTTCAGTGAGGCATCAGGTTCAGTTGAAGCATCAGGTTCAGTTGAGGCATCAGGTTCAGTTGAGGCATCAGGTTCAGTTGAGGCATCGGGTTCAGTGAGGCATCAGGTTCAGTTGAGGCATCAAGTTCATATGAGGCATCAGGTTCAGTTGAGGCATCGGGTTCAGTGAGGCATCAGGTTCAGTTGAGGCATCAGGTTCAGTTGGGGTATCAGGTTCAGTTGAGGTGTTCAGTTGAGGCATCAGGCTCAGTTGAATCATTAGGTTCAGTTACGGTTGATCTATTAAACACTGAGTTATTACAGTGCCTTTGAGTCTAGTGTAGTAACACTTTCTAACATAGAAACACTAATCAAAGATATTGTGAATACAACCCATAATACAAACACACATGGTCATGATAATAAAGGTCAGAATAGCATAGTGGATGCAACACCCAAAACATTCCCAGCAATCTTTATGATAGTGAGGTAGATATAACAACTTCTTATTCATTCTTTTAAGACAGGTAAATGGCTTCCATATGTAACATAGGGTTAACCCATAACCTGCCAATCACGACTAAAGTTGCTTTTGCAAACAGCATAGAGCCCGATCAGATGGCACAGAACAGAATATCTGATCAGGCTCTATGCTGTTTGCTATTCGGATAGTGGACCTAAAACACTTGTCTGAATAGCAAACAACATAGATCCTGATCAGACTTGGCGCTACGCCATGGCTGATCTGGATCCATGTTGTTTGCACATTCTGTCCAATTTATTCGGAAATTTATGGGTTAAAAGGTCAAACCAAGGAGCGTCTGGCCAAGTTTCATTTAAGTAGTTGCCTTTGGTTACAGTTTTCATTACATTTTATACAAACAATTTATTGGTGCCTCTGGAAACCTTGACAAATGAGATAAGCACTTACTTGTCAGTACGCATAGCAGGAACAGGTATTCTGTGTATGATATGAGGCCTGTAAATACATAAATCATAAAGACATTATAAGTTGCATAACAGGTGTTCATATCAGGTGTTCATACTGGCATATCAGGTATTCACACCAGCATATCAGGTGTTCATACCAGCATATCAGGTGTTCATACTGGCATATCAGGTGTTCATACTGGCATATCTAGTGTTCATACTGGCATATCAGGTGTTTATACTGCATATCAGGTGTTCATACTGGCATATCAGGTGTTCATACTGGCATATCAGGTGTTCATACTGGCATATCAGGTGTTCATACCAGCATATCAGGTGTTCATACCAGCATATCAGGTGTTCATACCAGCATATCAGGTGTTCATACTGGCATATCAGGTGTTCATACCAGCATATCAGGTGTTCATACCAGCATATCAGGTGTTCATACCAGCATACCATGCCTTTATACCAACATGCTTTGGTACCAGCATATCAGGTGATTGTGCCAGCATATCAGGCATTTGTGCCAACATATCAGATGTTTGTACCAGCATACCATGTGTTTGTACAAGCATAGTGGGTGTTGGTACCAGTATATCAGATGTTTGTACCAGCATATCAGGTGTGTGTACAAGCATATTGGGTGTTGGTACCAGCATATCAGGTGTTTGTACCAGCAAACCAGGTGTTTGTACAAGCATACTGGGTTTTGGTGCCAGCATATCAGATGATTGTACCAGTATATCATGAGTTGGTACCAGCATATCAGATGTTTGTACCAGCATATCATGAGTTGGTACCAGCATATCATGAGTTGGTACCAGCATATCAGATGTTTGTACCAGCATATCATGAGTTGGTACCAGCATATCAGGTGTTTATACTGGGCTGTCCGATTAGTGCAGTAGTTAGCGCGCTCGCTTCTCACCAATGCAACCCGGGTTCAATCCTCGGACCTGGTAGTATGCGAGATGGAACGGTGGTCGCCAGATCGGACAGATGGGTTTTCTCCGGGTACTCCGGTTTCCTCCCACACTAAAAACTTGCTTCTCAATCGTTGTAAAAATAAATAAAGCTTAATTGAGCATAGCAGGTGTTTGTACCAGCATATCAAATGTTTGTACCAGCATATCAGCTGTTTGTACCAGCATATCAGCTGTTTGTACCAGCATATCAGCTGTTTGTACCAGCATATCAGGCAGTTATTTGTTGTTTGAGCAAATTGTTATGATTGTATATATGGACAGATGTTGGGCTCCTTGTTTGAGGTGAACCAAGACATTAGGTTCAGTTGCCTGTAATATACACATGTAATATTGATCAAATAATATACAGTCAAACCTGTGTTTATGGTCACCTCCATTAAGCAGCCAACCTGTATTAAGCAGCCAGATTGCAGATTCCCAATATGTTGTTTAATTATATATTTACCCTCTATTAAGCTGCCACCTGTGCTAAGCAGCACTTTTCTGTGATGCCCTTGGCTGGCTGCTTAAGACAGGTTTATTTGTATTTATTTTAGGGAGCTGTCCAGAAGTAGTTTCGTTATCCCACCTCTTTGCATGTTTATGAAAGTGTATACCAGCTTTAAGGCTATCATGTGCATGGGATTGAACACATCAAGTAGAACGTTTAATTTTTGGATCAATGCTAGGATACTGGTTGCACTTTCAACTTTATTCATTAAACTCTTCAAATAGAATGCTACATTACACTATTGCTATTAAAACCAACTTTCTTGGTTCAGATTTCTGACCGCAAATGAACGTTTTTGAATATCATCTAATCATTCACGGCTGAGTGAACGTGTTTTCATCTTGGAATAAATTCGACTCCTCCTACCCCCAAGCCATGGCATGGCCCCTTTATTAATGCCTGAACTGCAGAAGCCCGTTATGTCAGCCACCCGTGGTCCTGACACGTGCCTCGGCAATTATCTAAGGTACACACCATACTACCAGCTTAACAAAGGATGTCTCGAAAATACACCTGTCATTATTTCAGTTTTACCAACACTCCGGACTAACTGTTCCCGACCAACTGTTCCCAACCAACTGTTACCAACTGTTCCCGGCCAACTGTTCCTACCTGTTCCCGATATACATCAGATTATATCAATATTTCTTACATTAACTTAGAATGCATTAATATGCATTAATATTGTTACAACAACCTCATACAAATCGCAAACAGATGTTCAAATCATTTACAAGCAAACACCTATAGCGAGTGTTACAAACGAGTGTTACAAACGTTAAAGAGGGGACTGACTCACCATACAATATTATATAAACTATGGCTCGCTTTTTTGAACAAAGTTACACTTCAAATATTTGGTTAAAACATATCTGCATCAAGTTTATTTAATAAATTATTTTTAAGTTTATTTCTTATATGAAAAAATGTTTCTTTGCAAAAACATTCAATTAATTCAGAGTACATTGCTCATTCTCTCTGTATATTAATTACTTCTTTATACAGTAACAAGTAATATGGTAGAGCTCAAGCCTTCATTGTGTAATGCAGCGGTGTCTGTCTCGCAATGAGGGGTATCTCTCACTCATGGCGATGCATCCTTAGCTAGGCACTTATATCCAGATTGCCTCCTCTCTCTCTCCTGGCGATACATCCTTAGCTAGGCACCTATATCCAGATTGCCTCCTCTCTCTCTCATGGCGATACATCCTTAGCTAGGCACTTATATCCAGATTGCCTCCTCTCTCTCCTGGCGATGCATCCTTAGCTAGGCACTTATATCCAGATTTCCTCCTCTCTCTCTCATGGCGATACATCCTTAGCTAGGCACTTATATCCAGATTGCCTCCTCTCTCACTCTCATGGCGATGCATCCTTAGCTAGGCACTTATATCCAGATTGCCTCCTCTCTCTCTCATGGCGATACATCCTTAGCTAGGCACTTATATCCAGATTGCCTCCTCTCTCTCTCATGGCGATACATCCTTAGCTAGGCACTTATATCCAGATTGCCTCCTCTCTCTCTCCTGGCGATGCATCCTTAGCTAAGCACCTATATCCAGATTGCCTCCTCTCTCACACATGGCAATGCATCCTTAGCTAGGCACTTATATCCAGATTGGCTCCTCTCTCACACATGGCAATGCATCCTTAGCTAGGCACTTATATCCAGATTGCCTCCTCTCTCACACATGGCAATGCATCCTTAGCTAGGCACTTATATCCAGATTGCCTCCTCTCTCTCTCCTGGCGATACATCCTTAGCTAGGCACCTATATCCAGATTTCCTCCTCTCTCACTCATGGCGATACATCCTTAGCTAGGCACCTATATCCAGATTGCTCCTCTCTCACTCCTGGCGATACATCCTTAGCTAGGCACCTATATCCAGATTGCCTCCTCTCTCACTCATGGCGATACATCCTTAGCTAGGCACCTATATCCAGATTGCCTCCTCTTTCCTGGCGATACATCCTTAGCTAGGCACCTATATCCAGATTTCCTCCTCTCTCCTGGCGATACATCCTTAGCTAGGCACCTATATCCAGATTTCCTCCTCTCTCTGGCGATACATCCTTAGCTAGGCACCTATACAGAGTGCCTCCTCTCTCACCTGGCGATACATCCTTAGCTAGGCACCTATATCCAGAGTGCCTCCTCTCTCACTCCTGGCGATACATCCTTAGCTAGGCACCTATATCCAGATTGCCTCCTCTCTCACTCCTGGCGATACATCCTTAGCTAGGCACCTATATCCAGAGTGCCTCCTCTCTCACTCCTGGCGATACATCCTTAGCTAGGCACCTATATCCAGATTGCCTCCTCTCTCACTCCTGGCGATACATCCTTAGCTAGGCACCTATATCCAGATTGCCTCCTCTCTCACTCCTGGCGATACATCCTTAGCTAGGCACTTATATCCAGATTGCCTCCTCTCTCTCTCATGGCGATGCAGTCCATCAGGAATGAGGTCTCAAGAGCCATTACTCTAAATAACTTGGTTCACAAACAAGCATCAATGAATTTGCATAAACTAAGCTAGTAATTATCTATGCAATCGCCACACCGCTGGTTGTCAGTCGGTGCTCGGTCGGTGCAGTGCACGCCGCCTAATTAGTGTAGTGTAGTCTATTTTATTTTATACAGTGTATAGTGGGACGACGTACACATTCCAGAAGCTTCCTGGTTCATCTATATCACACCCATTAACCGATATACATCATGCTCGTAAACAACCGACTATATCACACCCATTAACCGATATACATCATGCTCGTAAACAACCGACTATATCACACCCATTAACCGATATACATCATGCTCGTAAACAACCGACTATATCACACCCATTAACCGATATACATCATGCTCGTAAACAACCGACTATATCACACCCATTAACCGATATACATCATGCTCATAAACAACCGACTATATCACACCCGTTAACCAATATACATCATGCTCGTAAACAACCGACAATGATACGCTTCTCAACCGGCAACTTACATGATATTTGTTGGCACGACGATGGCTACAATTTATCCACTGTCAAAAAGGATTATTTTTTAAAATTACATCAATCGAAAGAGCATAATTTTCCGCATATCTTGATATGTTTACTGTGCTGCAAAACGGTTGATTATTGAACATAGCAAATATATAGCTGTCAACAATGACAAAACACACAGGATGCAGCCATGACGGCATGCAACACAATGTTACAAGGCACAGAGGTGATGATACGACTTACCGAAACAACAGAAATAATATGCTTACCGGTAATTGTTTTGCACATTTATCTTAAAAAAATGTATTCAATTTTCCCAGACACAACATTTCGCAAAATAATAGGGCCAATTAGTAAGTATGAAAAGAAAGTTAACGTGATCTAGTTTAGTTTATACAAATTTATTTTAGCTTGCTTGCGAAACAAGTTCTACAACTTATATTAATCACTCTCGAGACCTCATTCCTGGTGGAATCACCGCCACGAGGGAGAGAGAAGAGGCAACGTGGAATTTAAATGCCTTGCCTAAGGGCATAATCGTAATGGCTCCAGCGGTGCTCGAACTCTGGACCTTTCGCACCTGAATGATTGTGAGATGCACTCTCAAATGAACCATTTAATCAGAAGCTTGAGACTGAATCTGAGATTGAAGAAATGTGTTATAACCTTGGAGGGGCCAGGGGGCATCATTCATATGGTCAACTTGTGGGGACAATAAATAAATGCAAATACAGGCTGCCCAAGCAAACAAACCTGTTACAATTGAATACCTATTGAACATAATTACTGCCAGACAAACTGTCCAATGTCCATTAAGGAGCAGCTGACCAGTGGACAAACATCTTCAAGACAATTAAGCTGAATTATGATGCAAGGTGAATGGTTTATTGCCCTATCAGCAATTGTTATACAGCGTCCCGCATGCCCTAATGCCCTGTTACAGCTCTGTAATAGTCTGTTAGGACAGATGTGGTGGACAGAGCAAGGTAACTACTGTCACCATTTTACTGTAATTGTAGAACAACAAAATATTTGATTACCATAACATTCCTATTAGCAACACTTCAGTCTTTTGCACGCTACCAGTGATAGTTTATACAAATTTATTTATGGGATGAGAGGTTCCCCACTGGTATTAGAGGTATCCCCTTTGGGATGTGAGGTGTCCCCCCTGGTATTAGAGGTATCCCCTTTGGGATGTGAGGTGTCCCCCCTGGTATTAGAGGTATTCCCCTTTGGTCGAGGTATCCCCGTTTGGGATGTGAGGTGTCGGCCTCTGGAATGAGAGGGCCTAAAGTTGGAATGAGATGCGTTATCCATTTGCTTCACATGTACAAGACCGTCTAATTCCGGGGAATCTCCTGGTTTTTCTATGTGCAGGGTGTAGAACACACACTCAAGACATTGTATGTCTGTTTTAAAGGGTCTTATTTTAGAATTGTTGAGGTGGGGCACATACATGTATTTGTGGACACCTGGGTAGAACCACTGACCTTCTGCAAGCCAGCTGGATAGTTTCTCAAATGAAAGAATCCGACACCCTGAGTGGGATTCGAACATACAGCAGTGAGGGTCAAGTGATTGAAGTCAACAAATACTGCCTATAGAAGTGACAACATGCTGAAGGCAAGCATAAATAAATCCCTGTAGCGGAGCAGGGGTCCAGTGGTCAACATGCTGGCCCTGTAATACAGGGGCCGCAGCTTCGATCCCCCGCCATACCATACTAAAATGCCTCATATCATAGTCTTTCAGATGAGACTTTAAACCGAGGTCTTGTGTCGGTGCTTTACACTGTGCACGTAAAAGAACCAGAGGAGACTCTGGAATGGGTCTCTGTCTGTATCACTGCACTATCATCATAACATCTAAAATGACCAATCTCTTCAGGAGGCGTTACTCATATGAGTAACTGGTAGCAACGATAAATAAACATGAAAGAGATACATAATACGGTCCACAGATTACATGCCTTTCTTTGCACACAAAAAAATGTAATAAAATGTACAGAAAGAGCTCAGCATGTACCGTGCTGCCCAGATTATGCATTTTAAACATTAAATATAATTAATGTTAATTATGCACAAATATCTCATCGTATAATGGGACAGCAAACCATTATAAAAGCCACCTTTTTTGTTTAATTAATTGTTTTCTGCCAGAAAATTAACATGTATTGTAATTTAAGGAGACGTTTGTTGTGTATTGATGTTTGTACAGATATCACAATTGGTGGCTTACTAGCGCTGGATTAAAATATACATTGAAACATTAATCACATTATATCACTGTATTAAATGTGCATTGTTACATCGTGATTGGTGACTAACATGCCACTTTATCATTTGAGATTAACCAGTAATTGATGCTTTCTTTAGAAGATGGGTTAATCCATTTTGCATAATAGATTATCTGCAGGATAATCCACTATTAATCTCATTCCTAATGGGAAGATAATCATATCACAGGGATCAATACATACATTAAACTGTTGGTTATTTTCACAGGTTTACTTGACAATGCTAAATTGTTCACGCATTTGACAAGAGATTGTAAAGTGATTTCCAAGGAACTGTTGGCATATCGAGTCAAGAAGGTTTAATTGCAACCAAGGAGAATCCTTGCCAGATTGTAGCCGAAAAGTCTGTCAGTTTTTCATCGGATCATCAATAGATACATGACATTGACAGGTTTGTTCCTGTATTAAACATGTATTGTTTAGACCTACATTTTATGCTTCGTCTGAAGAAAAGGACATTATCCGATTCGTAAAATCTGCACATACATCTATCTATCAGGGCCTCTCCATCCATTCCTCACTGTTCAGGATGCACACACATCTATTACCATCAGGGCCTCTCCTACCATTCCTCACTGTTCAGGATGCACAAACATATATTACCATCAGGGCCTCTCCTACCATTCCTCACTGTTCAGGATGCACAAACATCTATTACCATCAGGGCCTCTCCTACCAGTCTTCACTGTTCAGGATGCACAAACATCTATTACCATCAGGGCCTCTCCTACCAGTCCTCACTGTTCCAGATGCACACACATCTATTACCATCAGAGCCTCTCCTACCATTCCTCACTGTTCAGGATGCACAAACATCTATTATCATCAGAGCCTCTCCTACCATTCCTCACTGTTCAGGATGCACAAACATCTATTACCATCAGAGCCTCTCCTACCATACCTCACTGTTCAGGATGCACAAACATCTATTACCATCAGGGCCTCTCCTCACTGTTCAGGATGCACACACATCTATTACCATCAGTGCCTCTCCTACCAGTCCTCACTGTTCAGGATGCACAAACATCTATTACCATCAGGGCCTCTCCTACCATTCCTCACTGTTCAGGATGCACACACATCTATTACCATCAGAGCCTCTCCTACCAGTCCTCACTGTTCAGGATGCACAAACATCTATTACCACCAGGGCCTCTCCTACCATTCCTCACTGTCAGGATGCACAAACATCTATTATCATCAGAGCCTCTCCTACCATTCCTCACTGTTCAGGATGCACAAACATCTATTACCATCAGAGCCTCTCCTACCATACCTCACTGTTCAGGATGCACAAACATCTATTACCATCAGGGCCTCTCCTCACTGTTCAGGATGCACACACATCTATTACCATCAGGGCCTCTCCTACCATTCCTCACTGTTCAGGATGCACACACATCTATTACCATCAGAGCCTCTCCTCACTGTTCAGGATGCACAAACATCTATTACCATCAGGGCCTCTCCTACCAGTCCTCACTGTTCAGGATGCACAAACATCTATTACCATCAGGGCCTCTCCTACCATTCCTCACTGTTCAGGGTACACATACATCTATTACCATCAGGGCCTCTCCTACCATTCCTCACTGTTCAGGGTACACATACATATATTACCATCAGGGCCACTCCTACCATTCCTCACTGTTCAGGATGCACAAACATCTATTACTGTCAGGGCCTCTTCTACCATTCCTCACTGTTCAGGATGCACACACATATATTACCTCTTCATTCTCATTAAATGAAACAAATTCAGCAAACTGGATAAAAGGCTCATCAGTATTTGACAAAAAATGGGTGGTTTCACAAATATGGTGGGGTGATATTCAATAAATGGGTGGGTGATATTTAATGAATGGGGTGGGGTGATACTTAATAAATGGGTGGGTGATCTTTAATAAATGGGGTGGAGTGATACTTAATAAATGGGGGGTGATACTTAATAAATGGGGGGGGGTCGATATTACATTAATGGGGTTTGGGCAATATTTAATAAATGGGGCTTGTTCGTAAATAAATCCAAATTTTCGCACAAAAACGGTAAAATCAAATAAATATAGAACCACCGTATGTATATACGCGAATTGTTTATCAACAAACATATGTAAACAATGCTTAATGTGTGACGCCAACAACGCATCTTCAATCAGATGTCTTAGTTGTATGTTCTGATTGCCGATAGAGTGGTGCGCGAATGTACGCAGGCCGTGGGAAACCGTTTCAGGAAATTCGTACTTTCACTTTCTGTTTGTTATTTAGCACAAAAACAATGTTTACCGACTGAAAATAATTATTGCTCAAATTATAAAGAATGTGTATTAGCATTGCTTCCTACAGAGAAGTAAAATTTTAAAATATTTTATTCCATACGATATAGTGTCGCTTTAGTGCGGCATAACGCAGCGTCTGATCAGGATCTATGTTGTTTGCTATTCCGACAAGTGATTTAGCTCCACTATCCGAATAGCAAACAGCATAGAGCCTGATCAGATGGCACATTTTGTGCCATCTGATCTGGCTCTATGCTGTTTGCAAAAGTGATTTTATCTGCCTCCTGTAAAGGGTTATGTGTACAAGCTGTTTCGGTATTATCAAAGTCTACAGAAAAACAAATACAAAGGATTTACTCCCAGTCTTCCGCGAGAATATAGCCTGTTTCGGAAATTACATTAAAACATTTTGTCCCGGATTTTGTGATTTACTTTTTAGCTTGATTGCGAAACAAGTGCTTACATCTTATATTAATCACTCTCGAGACCTCATTCCTGATGAAATCCATCAATACGAGTGAGAGAGAGAGAGAGACAGAAGAGGAAACATGGATCTAAATGCCTTGCCTAAGGGCCTAATAGCAACGGCTCCAACGGGGCTCAAACTCCGAGCCTTTCGCGCCTGAAGCGAACACCCTGATTGTGATTTGACAACCAAATTAAAATATCTTGCATATATTATAGTTTTCAGCAAATGTTTATAGAGTGCAATAGATTTCTCACTGAATTTAATCAACAGACCACTGTATAGCAGGTACACCACAGTATAGCAGGTACAAGTGAATTACGCCCACTCTTCCTGGTAGGTGGGGGTTTGTGGTTTGTTTCTGTCTCCTCCTATCTACACTTGTTTACTTACTGAAACCTGAAGGCACCTCTAAACCTGGTTATCCCTGCATATGATCACTGAATTGTTGATAAACATGTAATCAAGCAATCAGATTAGGCCAAAGACCACATATTTTGCACCACCACAAAAACAGAATGGTTCGTAGCTGTTTTCTACTCATTTTGAACATTAATTAATTTAGTTTATACAAATTTACTTTTTAGCTTGATTGCGAAACAAGTTCTTACAACTTATATTAATCACTCTCGAGACCTCATTCCACGAGGGGGAGAGAAGAGGCAACGTGGAATTTAAATGCCTTTCCCAAGGGCACAATCGTAACGGCTCCAGCAGGGCTCGCACTCTGGACCTTTCGCACATGAAGCGAACACGCTAGCACTGCGCTATCACAAATTCCACTAACATTAATTAGGTTGGTGAGAGTGTGTCTGATAATTGGGGACATGCTGTCTGATAAAAAAAAGAGGGCCATAACTGTGTGAAAAATTAAACAAACGGAACACAAATATGGAAGACACAACTAGGCCTGGTATGGTTCGTTCCCCAATTTCCTGTGATATACAGACAGACAGACAGACAGGCAGACAGACAGACAGACAGACAGACAGACAGACAGACAGACAGACAGACAGACAGACAGACAGACAGACAGACAGACAGACCGGCAGACAGACAGACACACAGACAGACAGACAGACAGACAGACAGACAGACAGACAGACAGACAGACAGACAGACAGACAGACAGACAGACAGACAGACAGACAGACAGACAGACAGACAGACAGACAGACAGACAGACAGACAGACAGACAGACAGACAGACAGACAGACAGACAGACAGACAGACAGACAGACAGACAGACAGACAGACTCCGAGGATACACAATTATCAGCACACTTGAACAGGCTGTAGTTTGTACATATTGCCACATGTTTATTAAATAAACTAAAATGTGTTACCATAACAACCAGTGTTACTTACGCAATCAAAATTTATAAAGGAATTAAAGAATAAAAAGTATTCAATTAAACAGGAAGACTATATGCAACTCACTCTACATTATGTACCTGTCTCTTTGATTAAATATTGTATTGAAAAATAATTGTGTCTCAAAGAGTTGAAAATTTGCATCCCATGCTTAGTTTATACAAATTTATTTTAGCTCGATTGCGAAACAAGTTCTTACAACTTATATTAATCACTCTCGAGACCTCATTCCTGATGGAATCCATCTCCACGAGGGAGAGCGAAGAGGCAACGTGGAATTTAAATGCCTTGCCTAAGGGCACAATCGTAACGGCTCCAGCGGGGTTCAAACTCTGGACCTTTCGCATCCACTGCGCTATCACGACTTCCAATGGGTGCTTAATCCATGTTTGTTTTACCCTATGTGATAATTGATGTTATTTATGACTTATGACGTTCAAAACGTATTATGGTTTCATTTTTCTCACTCGCGTATTCACATAGCGACCATACTCTTTGATAGAGTGATGAAATCACTAGATATGCTAATGATGATGAGGCATAACCCATTGAACACCAAGTAACTGACATGGACTGGTGCATGATATTCTTAGACCAATAAATTAATGAGAAAATTACCTTTGGACCAGTTCATTTATCAAAATTGGTAATTTTATCTAAAAATAGTAATATTTATTACTGGCAAAAAGTGCAGATCTTGATGAGACGGCTCGTCATGAGCAGGCTCATCTGGATCTACACTTTTTGTAAGCCTATTTAGAGGCCTGTAGTGTTGAAAGGGTTAACCCGTAACTTGCCGATCACAACTAAAGTCACTTTCGCAAACAGCATAGAGCCACCAGATCAGACCGCAAAGAATAAATTCACTTTTGCAAACAGCATAGAGCCAAATCAGAAGGCATAGAATATGCTGTCTGATCAGGCTCTATGCTGTTTGCTATTGGGATAGTGGAGCTAAAACACTTTGCTGAATAGCACACAACATAGATCCTGATTAGACGCGGCATTACGCCATGGTTTTGATCTGGAGGTATGTTGTTTGCACATTCAGTCAATTTATTCGCCAGGTTAAGGGTTAAAAAGTAATGAAGATAAATGCATAGAATTATTTTCATGATGTAATCATGAGATTTAGGGCATTAACTTCTCAGAGTTATGATTTTGGCCCCATTTTCTCAATCAGATCTCAGATGTACATCTCCAGTTACCTTTTACATTTACATTACATTTCACAAAGCCAAAATCTTGTGAATGAATTGCTAATTATCTACTCAGAGATCATGAATTCAACATCGATTTCAATTTTTTTTTACGAGCTTAGAATCCATGATTATGCACATAAAATGTTGAAACTTTAACTGAAATATGGAAATAAATCATTGCTTCTGTGCAACGAGAGAAGCTTACAGTATTGATATTTATCTAGCAGTCAAATACTCAACAAGTACTTGCTTGGGTTAAATGCTGCATCCTGTGCAACCCAATAAAACAATCTACTAGTTTGTCAGTATTTACCCGAGACTGCTTCGGCCCCTGATTTGTCCCCAAGTTTGTCAGTATTTACCAGAGACTGCTTCAGCCCCTGATTTGTCTGCAAGTTTGTCAGTATTTACAAGAGACTGCTTCAGCCCCTGATTTGTCTGCAAGTTTGTCAGTATTTACCAGAGACTGCTTCAGCCCCTGATTTGTCTGCAAGTTTGTCAGTATCTACCCGAGACTGCTTCAGCCCCTGATTTGTCCCCAAGTTTGTCAGTATTTACCCGAGACTGCTTCGGCCTCTGATTTGTCTGCAAGTTTGTCAGTATTTACCAGAGACTGCTTCAGCCCCTGATTTGTCTGCAAGTTTGTCAGTATTTACCCAAAACTGCTTCAGCCCCTGATTTGTCTGCAAGTTTGTCAGTATTTACCCAAGACTGCTTCAGCCCCTGATTTGTCTGCAAGTTTGTCAGTATCTACCCGAGACTGCTTCAGCCCCTGATTTGTCTGCAAGTTTGTCAGTATCTACCCGAGACTGCTTCAGCCCCTGATTTGTCCCCAAGTTTGTCAGTATTTACCCGAGACTGCTTCGGCTTCTGATTTGTCTGCAAGTTTGTCAGTATTTACCAGAGACTGCTTCAGCCCCTGATTTGTCTGCAAGTTTGTCAGTATTTACCAGAGACTGCTTCAGCCCCTGATTTGTCTGCAAGTTTGTCAGTATTTACCAGAGACTGCTTCAGCCCCTGATTTGTCTGCAAGTTTGTCAGTATCTACCCAAGACTGCTTTAACCCCTGATTTGTCTGCAAGTTTGTCAGGATCTACCCGAGACTGCTTCAGCCCTTGATTTGTCCCCAAGTTTGTCAGTATTTACCCGAGACTGCTTCGGCCTCTGATTTGTCTGCAAGTTTGTCAGTATTTACCAGAGACTGCTTCAGCCCCTGATTTGTCTGCAAGTTTGTCAGTATTTACCCAAAACTGCTTCAGCCCCTGATTTGTCTGCAAGTTTGTCAGTATTTACCAGAGACTGCTTCAGCCCCTGATTTGTCTGCAAGTTTGTCAGTATTTACCAGAGACTGCTTCAGCCCCTGATTTGTCTGCAAGTTTGTCAGTATTTACCGGAGACTGCTTCGGCCCCTGATTTGTCTGCAAGTTTGTCAGTATTTACCCGAGACTGCTTCGGCTTCTGATTTGTCTGCAAGTTTGTCAGTATTTACCAGAGACTGCTTCAGCCCCTGATTTGTCTGCAAGTTTGTCAGTATTTACCAGAGACTGCTTCAGCCCCTGATTTGTCTGCAAGTTTGTCAGTATTTACCAGAGACTGCTTCAGCCCCTGATTTGTCTGCAAGTTTGTCAGTATCTACCCAAGACTGCTTTAACCCCTGATTTGTCTGCAAGTTTGTCAGGATCTACCCGAGACTGCTTCAGCCCTTGATTTGTCCCCAAGTTTGTCAGTATTTACCCGAGACTGCTTCGGCCTCTGATTTGTCTGCAAGTTTGTCAGTATTTACCAGAGACTGCTTCAGCCCCTGATTTGTCTGCAAGTTTGTCAGTATTTACCCAAAACTGCTTCAGCCCCTGATTTGTCTGCAAGTTTGTCAGTATTTACCAGAGACTGCTTCAGCCCCTGATTTGTCTGCAAGTTTGTCAGTATTTACCAGAGACTGCTTCAGCCCCTGATTTGTCTGCAAGTTTGTCAGTATTTACCCAAAACTGCTTCAGCCCCTGATTTGTCTGCAAGTTTGTCAGTATTTACCCAAGACTGCTTCAGCCCCTGATTTGTCTGCAAGTTTGTCAGTATTTACCAGAGACTGCTTCAGCCCCTGATTTGTCTGCAAGTTTGTCAGTATTTACCGGAGACTGCTTCGGCCCCTGATTTGTCTGCAAGTTTGTCAGTATTTACCTGAGACTGCTTCAGCCCCTGATTTGTCTGCAAGTTTGTCAGTATCTACCCGAGACTGCTTCAGCCCCTGATTTGTCTGCAAGTTTGTCAGTATTTACCTGAGACTGCTTCAGCCCCTGATTTGTCTGCAAGTTTGTCAGTATTTACCTGAGACTGCTTCAGCCCCTGATTTGTCTGCAAGTTTTGTCAGTATTTACCAGTAATATTACCTTTGACCACTAAGCTTGACCTTGCACCAAGCTGGCTGAAATGTGACCTCTGCACATCATCTCCATACAATAAACAAAAACAATCAGGATCTGCACTTTTTGCCAGTAATATTATTATTTTTAGATCAAATTACCCATTTTGATAAATGAACTGGTCCTAGTGTAATTTTCTTATTATTTATTGGTCTAAAAATATCATGCACTATTCCATGTCAGTTACTTGGTGTTGAATGGGTTAATAACTGATGGTAGGTTACAACCATTTCAATCATATTTCATCTTTCGTTGTATCAACTTTTTCACAGCAATGACATTCGTGGAAGTCATGATAGCGCAGTGGATGCGTGTTCGCTTCAGGTGCGAAAGGTCCGGAGTTCGAGCCCCGCTGGAGCCGTTACAATTATTCACTTAGGCAAGGCATTTAAATTCCACGTTGCCTCTTCTCTCTCCCTCGTGGCGATGGATTCCATCAGGAATGAGGTCTCGAGCGTGATTAATATAAGTTGTAAGAACTTGTTTCGCAATCGAGCTAAAATAAATTTGTATAAACTAGAGGGTAACGCCCCTCGTGGAAGTACACATTTAGGTGATGACTAGATGAAATCAAACCCTATCTTACACTAATAAACACAAATCTTCTTTTTCTTTTATGATTTCCAATGACTTTGGCTAATATAATATTTGTTTTCAAATTTTATTCATTTTAACTGCACTGTCGAGAACCTCATTGCACTACAATACACAACCACACAACCGCACAACCGCACACCAACTTCTGTTAGTGTGAATGTCCGTAATAAGAAATAGTTCCTGTATAATTCTCAAGTTAGTTACTGTTTGCTGTCAAAATGTAAAAACTACCGACAAAACAAATTCATTAGAATATATTACTTAATAATTAACTGTTCATGATAGTCAGAAAATAGCTAAAATACAAAAGTACATCTAACTGCGCAGGAATACAAAACGCAACCAGTGGCAGAGAAAATGCCATCTTTCACTGTTTCAAAGCGGTGTAATATGAAGTTTTCTTTCATTGAGAAAACTCTATCATTCACTGGAAAGCAATAAAAGACAACTTCTTTTTTCGAGCTTCAAAGGGGCGACTAGTATATATAATATTATGTTTCATGCAGATACAACTCGGCACAAAATGTACCAATTTGTACCCAGAATCGATAACAGACTTTCCTCGGAAATGGAGCAGTGTGGAGCAACTTACACCCGCAAATTACCAAACCAATTTTCAATCTACAGGCACAATTAACAATTCTCTAATTAACTTGCTGATTCATGGAGTATAAATCACTTTTTGATCATAATTAAATTAGCACTCTTATGTAGGAAGCACCTGTATATAATTAGAACATCTTATGCCGCTACAGCTAATGGATGCATTAACAACATATAATGAACATTTTCTAGTGCAATGTGGTTAAATAGTAATCTTATAGTATTGTTTGTTATGAGCAATTTGCTTTACAAACAAATTAACAAGAAGCGGGCGGCCAAGTGGCTCCCAGTCGCTCACACAGGTAGTGTTTATAAGGATTCTCATACTTTGACCTACTAACCTAGATTACTGACAGAAGTGTGACCCTGCCACTTTTCAAAGCTTAGCTGGCGCATTTGAGCATAATAAAATATATATATATATATAAATCAAGCAATAACGGTAATGGACGTGTTAGTGGTCCAGTAGTTAACACGTTGGACAGGGAATCCAGGGATTGCAGGTTCATTCCCCCCATCTGACCATAATAATATTAACAGTATTTCAGTGCAGACCAAGGTCTCATGTATCGGTGCTATACATGTTGGACAGGGAATCCAGGGATTGCAGGTTCGTTCCCCCCATCTGACCATAATAATATTAACAGTGTTTCAGAGCGGACCAAGGTCTCATGTATCGGTGCTATACATGTTGGACAGGGAATCCAGGGATTGCAGGTTCGTTCACCCCATCTGACCATAATAATATTAACAGTATTTCAGAGCGGAACACGGTCTCATGTATCGGTGCTATACATGTTGGACAGGGAATCCAGGGATTGCAGGTTCGTTCCCCATCTGACCATAATAATATTAACAGTATTTCAGTGCGGACCACAGTCTCATGTATAGGTGCTATACATGTTGGACAGGGAATCCAGGGATTGCAGGTTCGTTCCCCCCATCTGACCATAATAATATTAACAGTATTTCAGAGCGGAACAAGGTCTCTTGTATCAGTGCTATACATGTTGGACTGGGAATCCAGGGATTGCAGGTTCGTTCCACAGTCTCATGTATCGGTGCTATACATGTTGGACAGGGAATCCAGGGATTGCAGGTTCGTTCCACAGTCTCATGTATCGGTGCTATACATGTTGGACAGGGTATCCAGGGATTGCAGGTTCGTTCCCCACCCTGGTATCGGTGCTATACATGTTGGACAGGGAATCCAGGGATTGCAGGTTCGTTCTACAGTCACATGTATCGGTGCTATACATGTTGGACCGGGAATCCAGGGATTGCAGGTTCGTTCCACAGTCTCATGTATCGGTGCTATACATGTTGGACAGGGAATTCAGGGATTGCAGGTTCGTTCCACAGTCTCATGTATCGGTGCTATACATGTTGGACAGGGTGTCCAGGGATTGCAGGTTCGTTCTACAGTCTCATGTATCGGTGCTATACATGTTGGACCGGGAATCCAGGGATTGCAGGTTCGTTCCACAGTCTCATGTATCGGTGCTATACATGTTGGACAGGGAATCCAGGGATTGCAGGTTCGTTCCCCACCCTGGTATCAGTGCTATACATGGGGCATGTAAAAGAACCGAGGATGCTTCTGGCAATTGGACAGTCATCTGTATCTTCTTGCATTATCCTCCAAAAATGTTATGTTATATTTCGGGTTATACGCCTGCATCAGCACCATTTTGGGCTATATCGCCGGCGGGCAGTTTACCTAACAACACCTTTCCTGGGCAGGCTCCAGCGGTTAACCAGTACTTGGGTGCACCAACCTCCGTAAGAAACTGCCAACTTTTTCATATAAATGAAACACGGCCTGAGCGGGGCTCGAACCCGTGACCATCAGTGATGATAGGCTACAGTGGTATACAAGTCAGCGACCGTAACCACTCGACCACGGAGGCGGACCATCCTCCAAAATATAAAATGACCAACATACTTCTGGAGGCGCTGCCCCGAGGCGCTGCCCCGAGGCGGTGATGATAATAAAACGTACACCAAGTAAAACCCTGTTAACCCATTCAACCCCAAGTAACTGACATGGACTGGTGCATGGTATTTAACCCATTCAGCACCAAGTAACTGACATGGACTGGTGCATGATATTTAACCCATTCAACACCAAGTAACTGACATGGACTGGTGCATGATATTAACCCATTCAACACCAAGTAACTGACATGGACTGGTGCATGATATTAACCCATTCAACACCAAGTAACTGACATGGACTGGTGCATGATATTAACCCATTCAACACTAAGTAACTGACATGGACTGGTGCATGATATTAACCCATTCAACACCAAGTAACTGACATGGACTGGTGCATGATATTAACCCATTCAACACCAAGTAACTGACATGGACTGGTGCATGATATTTACCCATTCAACACCAAGTAACTGACATGGACTGGTGCATGATATTAACCCATTCAACACCAAGTAACTGACATGGACTGGTGCATGATATTAACCCATTCAACACCAAGTAACTGACATGGACTAGTGCATGATATTAACCCATTCAACACCAAGTAACTGACATGGACTGGTGCATGATATTAACCCATTCAACACCAAGTAACTGACATGGACTGGTGCATGATATTAACCCATTCAACACCAAGTAACTGACATGGACTGGTGCATGATATTTAACCCATTCAACCCCAAGTAACTGACATGGACTGGTGCATGATATTTAACCCATTCAACACCAAGTAACTGACATGGACTGGTGCATGATATTTAACCCATTCAGCACCAAGTAACGGACATGGACTGGTGCATGATATTTAACCCCTTCAACCCCAAGTAACTAACATGGACTGGTGCATGATATTTAACCCATTCAACCCCAAGTAACTGACATGGACTGGTGCATGATATTTAACCCATTCAACCCCAAGTAACTGACATGGACTGGTGCGTGATATTTTCAGACCAATAAATTAATAAGAAAATTACCTTTGGACCAGTTCATTTATCAAAATGGGTAATTTTATCTAAAAATAGTAATAATTATTACTGGCAAAAAAGTGCAGATCCTGATGAGACGGCTCGTCATGAGCCGGCTCATCTGGATCTACACTTTTCATAAGCCTATTTAGAGGCCTGTGGGGTTGAAAGGGTTAATATTAAAACATGACTGACATAGCATATAATAAAGTAAACTGTATTTCCAATGTTTTTCATACTGGCCTGATTATCTAACAAGAAAGGGAAATAATTTAACAGAACTTGGAACAAAGGGCAGTTATAAATACAATAAAATAAACAAGAGCTAATGCTTAAAGTATTTTGTGTTTTGTAAACAAATGAATGTCTACTGCAACTAGGCAAACCTGGTACAAAGAAATGGATGATAAACATGACAAAAATAAACGTCATCTTTGACAAGCAACTCGTGATGGCATTATCTATTAAAACAATTTACTGTTTAGACTCTATATTTTTGCATGATCTCTCATATTTCTGAACAAATAGATCACAATTACAGCTTTAAAGTTTTTTTTTACATAATTTGTTGTGCCTTCTTGTATCTGTTTATACACCAACAAAAAAATCATATAGAAAATTATCAGATAAATTTACAGAATTACACTTGCCATTTTGGGAAACTCTGAATCAACAATTACAAGTTCTTGCAATGTCGAGATTCTGATTGGCTGATTCAGTCCATGTGATCGCCGTTCATAGCCAGATGAATCGCAAAATTATCCAAGGATTATTAAAGGATTCTGTATGGCATGGAAATGTTCACGAATCAAAGACTGTATATATATCATATTTTCTGAGGCAACGCTTAACGGCAATTTGCTTTTTTCAGACTGGACTTTAGGTGTTTCAGATTGGACTTCAGGTGTTTCAGACTGGACTTCTGGTGTTTCAGACTGGAATTCAGGTGTTTCAGACTGGACTTCTGGTGTTTCAGACTGGACTTCAGGTGTTTCAGACTGGACTTCTGGTGTTTCACACTGGACTTCAAGTGTTTTCACACTGGACATTAGGTGTTTCACACTGGACATCAGGTGTTTCACACTGGACATTAGGTGTTTCAGACTGGACTTCTGGTGTTTCAAACTGGACTTCTGGTGTTTCAGACTGGACTTCAGGTGTTTCAGACTGGACTTCAGGTGTTTCAGACTGGACATTAGGTGTTTCACACTGGACTTCAGGTGTTTCACACTGGACTTCAGGTGTTTCACACTGGACATCAGGTGTTTCAGACTGGACTTCAGGTGTTTCAGACTGGACTTTAGGTGTTTCAGACTGGACTTCAATGTGTTTCAGACTGGACTTCAATGTGTTTCAGACTGGACTTCAGATGTTTCACACTGGACATTAGGTGTTTCAGACTGGACTTCTGGTGTTTCAGATTGGACTGCAGGTGTTTCAGACTGGACTGCAGGTGTTTCAGACTGGACTTCAGGTGTTTCAGACTGGACTTCAGGTGTTTCAGACTGGACTGTCGATGTGTAATTTGGTCTATCAGACTGGACTGTCGATGTGTAATTTGGTCTATCAGACTGGACTGTCGATGTGTAATTTGGTCTATCAGACTGGACTGGCGATGTGTAATTTGGTCTATCAGACTGGACTGTCGATGTGTAATTTGGTCTCTCAGATTGGACTGTCGATGTGTAATTTGGTCTATCAGACTGGACTGTCGATGTGTAATTTGGTCTATCAGACTGGACTGTCGATGTGTAATTTGGTCTATCAGACTGGACTGTCGATGTGTAATTTGGTCTATCAGACTGGACTGTCGATGTGTAATTTGGTCTATCAGACTGGACTGTCGATGTGTAATTTGGTCTATCAGACTGGACTGTCGATGTGTAATTTGGTCTATCAGACTGGACTGTCGATGTGTAATTTGGTATATCAGACTGGACTGTCGATGTGTAATTTGGTCTATCAGACTGGACTGTTGATGTGTAATTTGGTCTATCAGACTGGACTGTCGATGTGTAATTTGGTCTATCAGACTGGACTGTCGATGTGTAATTTGGTCTATCAGACTGGACTGTCGATGTATTTGGATTGCAGGTATTATTCTTATTCTCTGGACTTATTAAGAAGTAATATGTTTTTATAAAGACTGTTTGAATCTGGATTCCAGACTGCATTGCAGGTATGTTTTCTCAGACAGGACTCCATAGAAATAAAAGGTGAATATTAATCTGTTTTGCTCATTTTCATGTTTGAAGTATTAGTGGCTACAATATAATCCAAGCACCTGCTATTGACAGCGATGACAATCATTTGCAAACAAAAACGAAAACAGGTGGGGTTCGGAAATAGGGCAATTAACGATATATTCAAAATATTATATATATACCAAGTCAGCAAACCTTCAATTTCAAAATATTCACCAAATGTAAAACCACAATTATGTGACGATAATTTACGGTTTCCAACGTGGGCGATTCCATATAAATATAATGTCTATATTGAACATGAATGCTTAAATATACAGCCTTGTTATGTCCCAAAAACTGTTTATTCAGTTTACGAATTACTTTGAAGCGAGTACAAGAGATTTAAGAGCTATTGTGTATAATTTACAAGCTCAGCTATTTGAATGTAGTGCGATTTGTGCAGTGGAACCCGGGTTCAATCCTAAGAAATGTGCAACAATAAAATTGAATATACATGTATAAACGGTTATACCTTTGGTTCGGAAGGAAGGTCTTGTCAAGCACACAGTGTAACCGGGTGTTCTTGTAGCATGACGGGCCGAGGCAGAACCAATCATATTTGTGATCATTTATTAGAGAAATGTCTGTGAGATGGCAGGTTGATCATTTATTAGAAGTTTCAGGTCACTTATTAGCTTCAGGTCACTTATTAGAAGCTTCAGGTCACTTATTAGAAGCTTCATGTCACTTATTAGAAGCTTCAGGTCATTTATTATAAGCTTCATGTCACTTATTAGAAGCTTCAGGTCACTTATTAGAAGCTTCAGGTCACCTATTAGATTAGAAGCTTCAGGTCACTTATTAGAAGCTTCAGGTCACTTATTAGAAGCGTCAGATCACTTATTAGAAGCAGGTCACTTACTAGAAGCTTCAGGTCACTTATTAGAAGCTTCAGATCACTTATTAGAAGCTTCAGGTCACTTATTAGAAGCTTCAGGTCACATATTAGAAGCTTCAGGTCATTTATTAGAAGCTTCAGGTCACTTATTAGAAGCTTCAGGTCATTTATTAGAAGCTTCATGTTAGCTTCAGGTCATTTATTAGAAGCCGAAGCTCATTTTTTAACCTGAATTCGGCTATTTGAAGTTATACTCAGTTATTTGAAGCCAAACTTAGTTATCTGAAGCTAATCTCAGTTATTTGAGGCTGAATTAGGCTATTTGAAGCTATACTCAGTTATTTGAAGTTAAACTCAGCTCTTTGATGCTAAACTCAACTGTTTGATGCTAAACTCAACTGTTTGATGCTAAACTCAACTGTTTGATGCTAAACCTAGTTATTTGAAGTTAAAACATTTATTTTAATTTCAAGTTCTTGAGAACAACAACTTTACAGTCCTACAATAGCATGGCTACACAGAAATGAGTGTCCCAGGTACACTACCCGGGTCAGTATAGGTCTCCTAGTGCACCACAGTATGCTCTTCATGTAGGTCACCTTGAAACACTAACTCCACACTTCACAACCTCCACACAACACTCCATTCTTCACAACCTCCACACAACACTCCATTCTTCACAACCTCCACACAACACTCCATTCTTCACCAGTACACACACACCACACCACACACACCACACCACACCACACCACACCACACACACACACACACACACACACACCACTCCATTCTTCACAACCTCCACACAACAATCCATTCTTCACCAGTCATATGGTGCCAAAATAATATTCTTTTGAAGATAATTATTAACCCAGAATTAATTAACTCTTATCTCTGAATTAAATGTCAATCATGAACTCTATCTCCAGATTTGTACTCTTTACCTCAGGATTAAACATCAATCATTTACTTTGTTACCTCCGGATTAAATGTCAATTATTAACCCTTACCTCTGGATTAAATGTCAATTATTAACTCTTACCTCTGGATTAAATGTCAATTATTAACCCTTACCTCTGGATTAAATGTCAATTATTAACTCTTACCTCTGGATTAAATGTCAATTATTAACTCTTACCTCTGGATTAAATGTCAATTATTAACTCTTACCTCTGGATTTTGTCAACAATTCACACTTACCTCTGGATTAAATGTCAATTATTAATTCTTACCTCTGGATTTTGTCAACAATTCACACTTACCTCTGGATTAAATGTCAATTAATACCTTGGGATTAAATGTCAACAACTTACACTTGCATTGGGATCAGCTAGTAACTTGTACCTCCAGCTAAAATATGAATTACCGTAGTAATACTTTTAGATTAAATGTGAATTATTAATTACCTCCAGATAAAATGTTCATTATGAACACTTACCTTTATTATGCATGGACCTAAAGAAGGATTTTGAGCCGCGTCTTTTGGTTGGTGTATTTTTCAACCATACTTCAATCTCATTCTGGTTCAAGTTTGAGCGACCAATTCGAGCTGAAAATAAAAATTTAAAGTTATGTGGCGCTAATGTTTTTTTCAAACGGAAACATTTATCTGTTTCCTTTCAACATGATCCTGGAAGTCGTGATAGCGCAGTGGTAGTGCGTTCGATTCAGGTGCGAAAGGCCCCGGAGTTCGAGCTCCTCTGGAGCCATTACGATTGTGCCACTAGGCAAGGCATTTAAATTCCACGCTGCCACTTCTCTCTCCATTGTGGTGATGGATTCCATCAGGAATGAGGTTTCGAGAGTGATCAATATAAGTTGTAAATTATCCATAAAGGGAATCATTTTACAAGCAGCAATTTTACCAAAACCAACACAATTTGAATAACAGTAACTATTTAAAGTTTAAACTTCATTTATTTTACAAAGATTGCGAAGCAAGTTCTAAAAACTTATATTAATCACTCTCGTTGGCGCGGAAATGTGATCATTCATGTGGGAGGAAACCGGAGTACCCGGAGAAAACCCACCTGTCCAATATGGCGAACACCGTACCATCTCACATACTTCCCGGTACTAGGATCGAACCCAAACCACTGCGCCAATCGGACAGCCAACAGTAACTGTTACTCTTATTGAGAAATGGAAATATAAGCCAGTATTTGCAATTTCTAATCAGCTGCTGCTTAGAATATCTCCATGTTCAACAGTATCAGTACATCTTAAATCGAGTGTACTTTATCCATGCTTTGAACTTTCAGCACAGTTACAATCTATATACACATCCTATTCTATTTATTTGTTACCATTTTTACACAAACCACCTTGCTTCTAGATATTTGTTTTGCTGTAACTCACAGCTACCTCAACATTTTTTTTGAATTCATGCTAGGTGCAAATGATCATTTTATCATACACAATACAGTGAAACCCCTCTAAACCGGAACCCTTCTAAACTGGAATTCCCTCCAAACCGAACAAATTTCTTGGTCCCGAATGTTTTCTGTAGTCCAGTGTTAACACGCTGGATTGGTAATCCAGGGATCGCAGGTTCGATCCCCTGTCTGACCCTAATAAATTAACAGTCTTTCAGATGGGACGTTAAAGCAAGGTCTTGTGTCGGTGCTTTACACTGTGCACGTAAAAGAACCAGAAGAGAATCTGGAATGGGTCTTTGCCTGTATCATTGCACTATCCTCCAAAATCTAAAATGACTAATCTCTTCAGGAGGCATCGCTCATGGGCAACCGGTAGCGACGATAAATAAACGTAAAACACACACAATTTTTTCTTTCTTCATTTAATTAAACAAGTATGTACATTTTCAACTGTAATTTACCCGTGTAAACCTAACAGCAACTTGTCTAGATCAAATATGTTAAACTGACTATTCTTTTAACCCATTCAACACCAAGTAACTGACATGGACTGGTCCATGATATTTTTAAACCAATAAATTAATAACAAAATTATATTTGGATCAGTTCATTTATCAAAATGGGTAAAAAAAATTCTAAAAATAGTTATATTACTTGAAAAAAGTGCAGATCCTGATGAGACGGCTCGTCACGAGCCGGCTCATCTGGATCTACACTTTTTTGTAAGCCAATTTAGAGGTCTGTGGTGTTGAAAGGGTTAAACAAATAACTTTCAGTTACTTCTTTTCAGAATATTATATTGTACACTTAAAATGAATCAAGTTCTTTACTAACTGTAAAACAATTAACATGTCCGATACTGCTTCTAAGCCTTACAGAGTTGATTTCCTTATTTAGGAGAATCTACACTACTATGAAAGCCCTCTAAAATGAAAACCCCTCCAAACAGACGGATCTGTAGTCCAGTGGTAACACGCTGGACTGGTAATCCAGGGATCGCAGGTTCGATCCCCCATCTGACCCTAATAAAATTAACAGTCTTTCAGATGGGACGTTAAACCGAGGTCTTGTGTCGGTGCTTTACACCGTGCACGTAAAAGAACCAGAGGAGATTCTGGAATGGGTCTCTGTCTGTATCAAGCACTATCCTCCAAAATCTAATATAACTAATCTCTTCAGGAGGCGTCGCTCATATGGGCAACCGGTAGCGACGATAAATAAACGTAAAACACACAACCCCTCCAAACCAAACATTACCTCTGGTCCGGGGGGGGGGGGCATTCGGTTTCGAGGGGTTTCACTGTATTTTGTTATTTATAGCATGTTCATTTCACTGTTCCAGATAGAGTACACAGGAATTATATAATGATACAAAGATGCTATCAAGGTAACACTTGCAAACAATTATGGTTGCCTCTATGCATGCTGGGTAAAATAAAGGCTATAAATAGTTCAAAATAATTGTAGCAGCCCACAATTCATTCCTCAGTTCTTCTGAATTGCGACTGAAAAATCTGGAAATATGTCATGGAATTTCATTAATTGCATCCATACAACATAATTCTAAGTATTGGGGAGGGGGGTACAGATGACCGGTGCATAGTTATTACATCCTTGTGCAAGGCTGAGAATGAACACTTGTTAAAGATTAGTCAAACTACCGAAAATAAGAAACACTGCTCCTGTATACTGGAGTACCCAGTTCTAGACCAAAAACATAGAAATAACCTATCACATGGAAGATTGCTATATACTGGAGCACCCAGTTCTAGACCAAAAACATGGAAATAACCTATCACATGGAAGATTGCTATATACTGGAGAACCCAGTTCTAGACCAAAAACATGGAAATAACCTATCACGTGGAAGATTGCTATATACTGGAGCACACAGTTCTAGACCAAAAACATGGAAATAACCTATCACATGGAAGATTGCTATATACTGGAGCACCCAGTTCTAGACCAAAAACATGGAAATAACCTAACACGTGGAAGATTGCTATATACTGGAGCACCCAGTTCTAGACCAAAAACATGGAAATAACCTATCACATGGAAGATTGCTATATACTGGAGCACCCAGTTCTAGACCAAAAACATGGAAATAACCTATCACGTGGAAGATTGCTATATACTGGAGCACCCAGTTCTAGATAAAAAACATGGAAATAACCTATCACATGGAAGATTGTTATATACTGGAGCACACAGTTCTAGACCAAAAACATGGAAATAACCTATCATGTGGAAGATTGCTATATACTGGAGCACCCAGTTCTAGACCAAAAACATGGAAATAACCTATCACATGGAAGATTGCTATATACTGGAGCACCCAGTTCTAGATAAAAAACATGGAAATAACCTATCACATGGAAGATTGTTATATACTGGAGCACACAGTTCTAGACCAAAAACATGGAAATAACCTATCATGTGGAAGATTGCTATATACTGGAGCACCCAGTTCTAGACCAAAAACATGGAAATAACCTATCACGTGGAAGATTGCTATATACTGGAGCACCCAGTTCTAGACCAAAAACATGGAAATAACCTATCACGTGGAAGATTGCTATATACTGGAGCACCCAGTTCTAGACCAAAAACACGGAAATAACCTATCACGTGGAAGATATGCAAAATTTGAAAATGAGCCATCGAATACAGACAGAGTAGTACTGTACATAAACATGATGTAAACACATGTGCTTTGAAGATAGATAGAGATAGATGGACAAACAAGCTGCCAGTTTTCATATTCCCATTATGTTGTTTTATTATATATTTGACCTCTATTAAGCAGCCACTTTCTGAGATTCCCTTGGCTGGCTGCTTAAGACAGGTTTGACTGTACATGCAAAAATAGGAGCATCGAAGCAGCAGCAAACAAACAAGCAATAATTGATAAACATCTAATTGAGCAAGTGATACATGATAAACATCTAATTGAGCAAGTGATACATGATAAACATCTAATTGAGCAAGTGATACATGATAAACATCTAATTGAGCAAGTGATACATGATAAACATCTAATTGAGCAAGTGATACATGATAAAAACATGTGGGGGGAATAACAGTCGACAACAAGACTAAGAAACGGACATGGACTGGTGAATGATATTCTCCACCACCAGCCTCGACCGATTACTCCCAATATTGAATCACCTCATGTTAGACCAATCTTCCATATATCTCATCAAAATCCATCAACAACCTTTTTTTCGTCTTTTTTTTTTTTAGAAAAAAATCACCAAAAAAACCTTTTAAACTATCATGTCCACAAACAGGTACACTGACAACAATACCCCTCCCGCCCTGCCCCACAATTCCTATGGTGGGGACAATCAGGTCTCCAGCATTATGGGTACCTCTCTTTGGTTGCAGTGGTCACATGATATGATTGCTATGTGGTGTTCGTGCTATGGCATGCACATGCACAATCCAACTGTTCTAAGTCTATAACAAACCTTGTGGAAGTCGTGATAGCGCAGTGGTAGGGCGTTCGCTTCAGGTGCGAAAGGCTCCAAGTTCGAGCCCAGCTGGAGCTGTTACAATTGTGCCCTTAGGCAAGCAAGGCATTTAAATTCCACACTGCCTCTTCTCTCTCCCTCGTGGCGATGGATTCCATCATGGAATGAGGTCTCGAGAGTGATTAATATAAGTTATAAGAACTTGTTTCGCAATCGAGCTAAAATAAATTTGTATAAACTAAAAAGTCCCTGGAACCTAAAATAACTAATCTGTTCAGGGCTAGATGTTGTAAAACTAACTCGAAGTGCAAGTTGTAAGACCTTGTTTCGCGATCGAGCTAAAATAAATTTCTATAAGAAATCCGCAGCAGCAGCTTTATTATCCATACATTACAGTGGAACAAGTGTTTATCTTCCAAACACTTACTAGTGCAACTTTATCTCAACAGACATATAAAAAATAACATTAACATTATCTTATATCATTATGTAAAAATAACACTCCCCAAATACATTTAACGATACTGGAAAAACATCTCGTGCCATTACTTGTAGTGTTTGGCTGTCCGATTAGCGCAGTGGTTAGCATGCTCGCTTCTCACCAATGCAACCCTGGTTCGATCCTCGGACCATGAAGTATGTGAGATGGTAGAGTGGTCGCCAGATCGGACTGTTGGGTTTTCTCTGGGTGTTCCTGTTTCCTCCCATACGAATGACCACATTTATGATTTCATCCGCGCCAACGAGAGTGATTAATATAAGTTGTTAAAACTTGCTTCGCAATTGTTGTAAAATAAATAAAACTTTAAAAAAATAATCTCTACAATAGATACCCTATCCATTGAACAGGGTTGCATGGATTTACTGTGCAGCTTTCTTTATATTGCCAATGCAATATTTTTTACGTGCAACTTTTGTGTCTAACAGACAATGTCTAGTAAGGCATAAACTTGATCATATAATATTATACCTTTCCGAGAAAAAAGCTTATTTATTGCTAAATTTAAATGTACAATTCATACTCTGCCAGAAAGTGGACGGAATGTGCAAACAACACAAACCCAGATCAGCCGCTTCTGGTGAGGATCTATACTGTTTGCTATTCAGACAAGTGTTTTAGCTCAATTATCCGAATAGCAAACAGCATAGATCCTGATCAGACGGAACATTTTGTGCCGTTTGATCTGGCTCTATGCTATTTGCAAAAATGACCTTAGTCGTGATTGGCAGGCTACGGGTTAATATGAGAATTTATTGATATGAATGCAACGTATATGTATTACTTTACAGATATCTCGAGTGTTTAATCTGTGAAGTTTACAGTTCAATGAAAGTACTCAAGAGTTATATAGTTAGAAAACATTATTTGATCAAGATTGTCATATCTCACAGTTCCTTTGTGGATCAAAGGTTTCAACGGTATTTAACAATATACATGCACATTATAATAGATGTACATATATGTGGGCAAATACCCTATATTAATCTTAACCCTATTCTTGTTTTTAATATTGATCTTTCTGCATCTAGCTACGTATATAGGATATAAGCCTGTTTTATTTAAATCAGGGGCCGCCCAATAATAACAATGAAAATAACGTGTGTTGTATTTAAACAGAGTGAATAGCTGAATTAAGGTACCTCAAAATAATGCATCCACATTTAGAACAGGAAGCTAATTTCCACCGACAATACACGGAATGTTTCTGCTGAAGGTGGTTACTAAGTTTTATCCATTCATTAAAACACTCGATCAACTTCATTCATAATATATACTTTATCAACGAAAATTCCATGCTTTCCAAATATCACAATCCCTAAATCAAATTCTATAAAACAGGTTTTTAAATCACCTATCAAAAGTTGAGCGATTTAAATCGTTATCTTTGCTATGTCTATGAGAACGGTCTATGAAACATGCTTAACTTGCAATTTATATAGCAACGAAGGAACGACAGTAAGTAAAAAGTAATCTGTAAATATATCATCTACCCCCACAAAGTCCTTTAATTGAACTATTTATAGCCTTAATTTTACCCAGTGTGCAAAGCGTAAAACAAAGAACATGATCTGGGAAACGCTTCACACGTTTCTAATGTTTCTTGATCAAATCTATCATTAACAAATATTTACAATATAGTTAATACATGTATTAGAATGATCATTTGAACTATAATTTTGTTGATAAAATTTAAATCCATTCTCAATTAACCCTGTCAACACTAGAGACCTCTAAATACGCCTACAAAAGATGTAGATCCAGATGAGCCGTCTAATCAGGATCTGCACTTTTTGCCAGTAATAGTACTATTTTTAGAACAAAATGATCCATTTTGATAAAGGATTTGTATGTATGTAATTTCTTTATTCATTTATTGGTCTAATAATATCATGCAGCAGTCCATGTCAGTTACTTGGTGTTGAATGGGTTAATATCATGCATCAGTCCAGGTCAGTTACTTGGTGTTGAATGGGTTAATATCATGCAGCAGTCCATGTCAGTTACTTGGTGTTGAATGGGTTAATATCATGCATCAGTCCACGTCAGTTACTTGGGGTTGAATGGGTTAATATCATGCATCAGTCCATGTCAGTTACTTGGTGTTGAATGGGTTAATATCATGCATCAGTCCATGTCAGTTACTTGGTGTTGAATGGGTTAATATCATGCATCAGTCCATGTCAGTTACTTGGTGTTGAATGGGTTAATATCATGCATCAGTCCATGTCAGTTACTTGGTGTTGAATGGGTTAATATCATGCATCAGTCCATGTCAGTTACTTGGTGTTGAATGGGTTAATATCATGCATCAGTCCATGTCAGTTACTTGGTGTTGAATGGGTTAATATCATGCATCAGTCCATGTCAGTTACTTGGTGTTGAATGGGTTAATATCATGCATCAGTCCATGTCAGTTACTTGGTGTTGAATGGGTTAATATCATGCACCAGTCCATGTCAGTTACTTGGTGTTGAATGGGTTAATATCATGCAGCAGTCCATGTCAGTTACTTGGTGTTGAATGGGTTAATATCATGCATCAGTCCACGTCAGTTACTTGGTGTTGAATGGGTTAATATCATGCACCAGTCCATGTCAGTTACTTGGTGTTGAATGGGTTAATATCATGCATCAGTCCACGTCAGTTACTTGGTGTTGAATGGGTTAATATCATGCACCAGTCCATGTCAGTTACTTGGTGTTGAATGGGTTAATATCATGCAGCAGTCCATGTCAGTTACTTGGTGTTGAATGGGTTAATATCATGCACTAGTCCATGTCAGTTACTTGGTGTTGAATGGGTTAAATATCATGCACCAGTCCATGTCAGTCACTTGGGGTTGAATGGGTTAATATCATGCACTAGTCCATGTCAGTTACTTGGTGTTGAATGGGTTAATATCATGCACCAGTCCATGTCCGTTACTTGGTGTTGAACGGGTTAAATATCATACACCAGTCCATGTCCGTTACTTGGTGTTGAACGGGTTAAATATCATACACCAGTCCATGTCAGTTACTTGGTGTTGAATGGGTTAAATATCATGCACCAGTCCATGTCAGTTACTTGGGGTTGAATGGGTTAATATCATGCACTAGTCCATGTCAGTTACTTGGGTTGAATGGGTTAATATCATGCACCAGTCCACGTCAGTTACTTGGTGTTGAATGGGTTAATTGTTTTTATTAAAGTTGAAGGATCAATTTATTGCAAGATTAACGAAATCTTAACTATTTTTATTATCTATAAGTGAAGGTGAACAACCAATCATTATGTAGGCCAAATTTTTATTTGATCTGTTTTATATGCTGGGCATGCTGGGTAAAATACCGGTAAGCGAAATAAATAGTAGCAGGCGACAATTCATTGTTTGCTTTTGTTTTTTTTGGGGTTTAACGTCGCACATACAGCTTAGGTTAATATGGCGACTTTCCAGCTATTATGTGGAGGTCGTGATAGTGGTGGTAGGGCGTTCACTTCAGGTGCGAAAGGCCCGGAGTTCGAGCCCTGCTGGAGCCATTAAGTGAACGAGCATCCACTGCGCTATCACGACTTCCACTAAGAGTTCTACTCTATTGATGAACACTCGATTAACCTTGAAGTCTACGATGGAGTATATCAGGTTTCTTCAAATTCTGAAACTCGGTTTCTCAGAAGTTCTGGAATATGTCTCATTGATCAAGTTTTGCTGGATTGATCTAATTTTAACAATTTTGTCCATATTTTGGTCTGGAGACCCATGTGCCATAATTATATAGTTCTATAAAATAGTAACAGTAAATAAGTCAGATGAACAAATCCGCACAAAAGTGTTTGTATATAGATAAACTGCAACTTTTAAAAGTTGCTTTATTATAATTCAATTTGTCACATGTTTTCGCGACCATAAATTTATTTTGAGATTCTTTAAAAATTATTCATTTTGTTAGGTGAAATTGATGCAAAATCCACTTCTGATGGCTCTGTTCTATTCTAGTAATGCTACATTTCTTGTACTTTATATTGTTTTAACACATTCTACAATATAATTCTTTTCCGTTTTCTTTATTTATTCATGTGGAAGTCGTGATAGCGCAGTGGATGTGCATTCGCTTCAGGTGCGGAGTTCGAGCCCCGCTGGAGCCGTTACGATTGTGCCCTAAGGCAAGGCATTTAAATTCCATGTTGCTTCTTCAGAACTTGTTTCGCAATCGAGCTAAAATAAATTTGTATAAACTATTTATTCCAGTTATGTTTCCAGTTCAGTAGCATCCCAATTCATATAGAATTAACATTAACACATGTACATGAATGAAAACAGGCACCAAACTACTACAGCTGAAAAAAGTTTTTTTATTTTTATTAAATTGAAACTTTTCATGTTTGAGGGGGGGGGCATAGTGTCACATAGACTTTTTAAAATGTCACAGATTTTTGAAATGTCACATACATGTGCCAGTAAAATCTAACAGATCATTGTCAAAAATTCTTTCCCACTTATGGGTCAATTTCACGATTAGCTCCAACTAGGATTTTAAATGGGCACGGAGCAAATCTGAATTTTGATCATTGTTCTGCGCGCAAAAGTTTTAAAACTATGGCACGCATTACCGGTATATGAGTAGTCAATGGGATCAAGTAAGTGTTTTTAGATTACTTATTAGTTTGTTTCGTGTCAGGAAAGAAAATGCCTTTAACCTCAGACTGTATTAATGGTGGGTGGGGTATCCCATCAATGTCTAACACTGATCTAAGATTCTTCCAGTCAATATTGATCATGTTCTGTGCTTGGGCAACTAGGGTCATTATATCCAGTTTGAAAGAGGACCCTAGGCTTGTTGGACCAGTTCATTTATCAAAATGGGTAATTTTGTCTGAACATGGTAATATTACTGGCAAAAAGTACAGCTCCTGATGAGACGAGCCGGCTCATCTGGATTTACACTTTTTGTAAGCCTATTTAGAGGTCTGTGGTGTTAAAAAGGGTTAAATGTTAAAAAGGGTTAAACTGCCGAATAAATTGGACGGAATGTGCAAGTGACATAGATCCAGATCTGCAGCGGCGTTATACGCAGCGCCTGATCAGGATCTATGTTGTATATAATTCAGACATGTCTTTTAGCTCCACTATCCGAATAGCAAACAGCATAGAGCCTGATCAGACGGCAAGTTCTGTGCCGTCTGATCTGGCTATATGCTGTTTGCAAATGCGAATTTAGGCATGATTGGCATGTTATGGGTTAATTTCAGCTACTTTTTGACTAGACCTTTGTAGAAGGAAATGCCAGAATGTTTACAGACGGATATGTAGTCCAGTGGTAACACGCTGGACTGGTAATCCAGGGATCGCAGGTTCGATCCCCCGTCTGACCCTAATAAATTAACAGTCTTTCAGATGGGACGTTAAACCGGTCTTGTGTCGGTGCTTTACACTGTGCACGTAAAAGAAGCAAAGGAGACTCTGGAATGGGTCTCTGTCTGTATCATGCACTATCCTCCAAAATCTAAAATTACTAATCTCTTCAGGAGGCGTCGCTCATATGGGCAACCGGTAGCGATGATAAATAAACGTATAATATACATACACTGTATTTCCAATGTTTTTCATACTGGCCTGATAATCTAACAAGAAAGGGAAATAATTTAACAGAACTTGGAACAAAGGGCAGTTATAAATACAATAAAATAAACAAGTGCTAATGCTTAAAGTATTTTGTGTTTTGTAAACAAATGAATGTCTACTGCAACTCAGCAAATCTTTTTTACATCCACAATAACCCCAAGAAAGGCGTCGCTCATATGGGCAACAGGTAGCGACGATAAATAAACGTAAAACACACAGTGAAGATCTTATTCTGCACATTGGTTTGTAAGTGTAGATGCTGTTAATTGTTTCCATTATGCTACCTGATGACCATGTTTTCTAAAGATTGATTTGGCAGAGGTGATTTCCCGAGGGCCTGAAGGACTGGTAATTATCCTTATAAAGGTACCCGCTCCTTCAGCTACTTCAGGTATGAATGCCCTGCACTGAGGTGAGGTGTAGATAATACCCCCTGTTAAGGTACCCACCCCATTGGCTATTTCTAAAGTAATTTGTAATGTCAATGCCCTGCATTGAATGGTCATTAATAGCCCACATTAATTAAGGTGCTGGTCCATTTAGCTATTTCTGGTATGAATGCACTGCCCTGAAAGGGTTGATAATACCCCCTGTTTAGGTAAAATTAAAAGTTGGCTCGGGCCCCGTGACAAATGGAGAGACAGCTTATAGCACTAAAGGCCAGACTTACTTTTTCCAGGCCCTGTGAATGACGTGGTTACATAACTGACGTAATTGAGTGTACTATATGCAAGGACATGCAGATTATGAAAGGGGGACATGTATTTCTTTCTACGTGTATTTAGGAGGTACTCATTCACAAAATACTGTATGCCTTCTATCTCCTTTTATCACCATTGATAACCCTCCCAATTTTTATATACAAATTAATGGACTTTCACTTTTAAAACTGGCAACATTTCAAATGTCAGGCACAGCCTTAAAGGGACATGCTCCGGTTTAGACCCATGTAATTATTAAACGCCATTCTAGATTTGTCTCCAAATTTGTGTCTCAATTAATTATATATATATCGCTACACGCTAGCGGTTAAATTAACAGTCAAAATAATGGTGAATTTAACAGTCAAAATAGCGGTGATATTAACAGTCAAAGTAGCCTCTAGCGGTTAAATTAACAGTCAAAATAATGGTGAATTTAACAGTCAAAATTGCGGTGAAATTAACCGTCAAAGTAGCCTCTAGCGGTGAAATTAACAGTCAAAGTAGCCGCTAGCAGTGAAATTAACAGTCAAAGTAGCCGTTAGCGGTGAAATTAACAGTGAAACTAGCGGTGAAATTAACAATCAAAGTAGCAGTTAGCGGTGAAATTAACAATCAAAGTAGCGGTGTAACTAACAGTCCAAGTATGTCATGGAATTTCCAGGACATATCTCCAGAGTTTTCAGCAAAAACACATTAATGATTGATTTGAACTATTTATAATATTATCCTGCATCTAACATACAATGAGTTATATATATATATTTGAATTTGGTCAATGAAATTGATGGGGTTATTGTGGATGGGAATGTAATTGATGAGGTGGTGGGGTTATTGTGGATGGGAATGTAATTGATGGGGTGGTGGGGTTATTGTGGATGTGAAATGAAATTGATGGGGGTTATTGTGGATGGGAATGCAATTGATGGGGTAGTCGGGTTATTGTGGATGGGGAATTAAATTGATGGGGTGGTGGGGTTGTTGTGGATGGGG
>CM026391.1:96747850-96853649 GCA_014843695.1 Archivesica marissinica | reverse complement strand
ATTGATGGAGTGGTGGGGTTATTGTGGATGGGGATGTAATTGATGGGGTGGTGGGGTTATTGTGGATGGGGAATGTAATTGATGGGGTGGGGGGTTATTGTGGATGGGGAATGTAATTGATGGGGTGGGGGTTATTGTGGATGGGGAATGAAATTTTAGTAATTAGACTCGATATAATAATATATAATAATCATTTAACCAGTACTTGGTGCAACTCCAACCTCTGTAAGAAACTGCCCACTTTTTCATATAAACAGACAGAGCGGGGCTTGAACCCGTGACCATCAGTGATGATAGGTTACAGCAGTATACAAGTCAGTGACCGTAACCACTCTTGACGACAGAGGCCGACTTGTCCCTATCATTGCTGTAAATACTAAAGCGGACAGATATCTAATGTGTGCATGTGGCCCAAACCTTTTTGTGTATACTGAAAAGTCAATAAACTATGAATAAACCAATTTAATTTATGCTTTCAAATGAAATATAGTTATGTTATATGTTATATTTCGGGTTTTACGCCTGCATCAGCACCCTTTCGGGCTATATCGTCGGCGGGCAGTTTACTTAACAACACCTTTCCTGGGCAGACTCCAGCGGTTAACCAGTACTTGGGTGCACCAACCTCCGTAAGAAACTGCCAACCTTTTCATATAAATGAGACACGGCCTGAGCGGGGCTCGAACCCGTGACCATCAGTGATGATAGGTTACAGTGGTATACAAGTCAGCGACCTTAACCCTTTCAACACCACAGACCTCTAAATAGGCTTACAAAAAGTGTAGATCCAGATGAGCCGGCTCATGACGAGCCGTCTCATCAGGATCTACACTTTTTGCCAGTAATATTACTATTTTTAGACAAAATTTACCCATTTTGATAAATGAACTGGTCCAAATGTAATCTTCTGATTAATTTATTGGTCTAAGAATATCATGGACCAGTCCATGTCAGTTACTTGGTGTTGAAAGAGTTAACCACTCGACCACGGAGGCGGACAAAAAATGAAATCTAGAATTTTATCAGTTATATAAATTTATCAGTGACATAAAATGTGTTATTCCACTGGTTTAGTTTATACAAATTTATTTTAGCTCGATTGCGAAACAAGTTCTTACAACTTATATTAATCACTCTCGAGACCTCATTCCTGATGTAATCCATCACCACGAGGGAGAGAGAAGAGGCAACGTGGGAATTACTGGTCGAAAGTAGTATAAATTTATCAGTGACATAAAAATGTGTTATTCCACTGGTTGAATGCAGTGGAATAACACATTTTATTTCTCACATGTGGTACCTAGCTGCTGCATGTTGAAATAATGTCAACGAGAATATTTTCGGTCTCAAGCTGTCAGTGATGTCACATACGACGTCTTTTATGATATCATTTACGGTCGTCTAAACACGACGTTCTAGCGCCATTAGTGCATAGTTGCATCGTTTTCTATCATAAACACACCTTTCAGAATATTTGTTTGCTTAATTGAATGATCGAATAACATTTCACTCATCAACATAGCACCACTCTTGATAATAATGCTTTGAATGTTCATTCGGTGAAATATAATTCGACCATTGAATGAGACGAACAAAATTAATATCCTCTTATTATTATCTGACCACGACGATACATCACTTATATACTCATATAGCTTGAGCCCCGCTGGAGCCGCTACGATTGTGCCCTTAGGCAAGGCATTTAAATTCCACGTTGCCTCTTCTCTCTCCCTCGTGGTGATGGATTCCATCAGGAATGAGGTCTCGAGAGTGATTAATATAAGTTGAAATAACTTGTTTCGCAATCGAGCTAAAATAAAAATTTTTTTTAGAGAATATGCGTGTTATACTGAATTGCCATATTTTAAGAGACATTGAAAGATATCCAGCGAAAAATGCAAAAATCAACTTTAAATTATATGACTAAAATCCGGAATTAACTGATGCGAACGGTGTAGTCCTATTGTTTCCACTTATATAAAATTAGGTAAAAACGGGTGTGGGACGGATAGACTGCAGACAGACAGAATGTGTTTAAGAGTGTTTAAGATCAAATACAATCAAACGGACGGACAGACACGCAGACAGACAGCAACTATATATATACCTAACATGAATCTGTAACCACCAACAACAAGACTGTCCACTGCGCTTGTTGCGGACAAACTCAATTTGAACTTGTGCATTCGCCATAACTTTAAGTTGTATGCATATGACTTATATGTCTACTGGACAACAGCAAGTGGGAATAAAAGGATTAAACCATGCGAACATTGAGGCAGAGTGTCACATCAAGCTGGTCTTGTCACACGATTATTTATTACATAATTGGGGCATTTAATGCTAATACTGAATACTGTAATAAAACAATTATTCGGTTAACTGCTGGCTGTAGTTCCCTTTACTGCTTTTCTAACAACCTACTATAGCCAAATATAGTCCGTAATTAACCTAATATAGCCAAATATAGTCCGTAATTAACCTACTATAGCCAAATATAGTCCGTAATTAACCTACTATAGCCAAATATAGTCCGCAATTAACCTACTATAGCCAAATATAGTCCGCAATTAACCTACTATAGCCAAATATAGTCCGTAATTAACCTACTATAGCCAAATATAGTCCACAATTAACCTACTATAGCCAAATATAGTCCGTAATTAACCTACTATAGCCAAATATAGTCCGCAATTAACCTACTATAGCCAAATATAGTCCGTAATTAACCTACTATAGCCAAATATAGTCCGCAATTAACCTACTATAGCCAAATATAGTCTGTAATTAACCTAATATAGCCAAATATAGTCCACAATTAACCTACTATAGCCAAATATAGTCCGCAATTAACCTACTATAGCCAAATATAGTTTGTAATTAACCTAATATAGCCAAATATAGTCTGTAATTAACCTACTATAGCCAAATATAGTTTGTAATTAACCTAATATAGCCAAATATAGTCCATAATTAACCTACTATAGCCAAATATAGTCCGTAATTAACCTACTATAGCCAAATATAGTCCGTAATTAACCTACTATAGCCAAATATAGTCCGTAATTAACCTACTATAGCCAAATATAGTTTGTAATTAACCTACTATAGCCAAATATAGTCCGTAATTAACCTAATATAGCCAAATATAGTCCGTAATTAACCTACTATAGCCAAATATAGTCCATAATTAACCTACTATAGCCAAATATAGTTTGTAATTAACCTACTATAGCCAAATATAGTCTGTAATTAACCTAATATAGCCAAATATAGTCCATAATTAACCTACTATAGCCAAATATAGTCCGTAATTAACCTACTATAGCCAAATATAGTCCATAATTAACCTACTATAGCCAAATATAGTCCATAATTAACCTACTATAGCCAAATATAGTCCGTAATTAACCTAGGGTTTGTTTGTGGTGTTTTGTTGTTTGGGTTGTTTGTTGTGGTTTGGGGTTGGTTTGGGTTTGTTTTTTTTGTTGTTTTGTGGTTTGGTTGGGGGTGTTTTTTTGTTTTTGTGGTGTTTTTTTGGTTTTTGTTGTTGTGGTTTTTTTTTTTTTTGTGGTTTTGGGTGTTGTGGTTTTGGTGGTTTTTTTTGTTGGTTTGTTTTTTTTTGTGGGGTTTTGTTTGTGTTTTTGGGTTTTTGTTGGGGGGTTGGGGGTTTTGTGTTTTTGGTGTTTTTTGTTTTTTGTGGTGGTTTTTTGTTGTGGTTTTTGTGTTGGTGTTTTTTTTTGTTTGGTTTGGGTGTTGGGGGGGTTTGGTTTGTGTGGTGGTTTTGGGTGTTGGTTGTTTTGTGGGTTTGTGGGTTTGTTTGTTGTGGTTGGTTTGTGTTGTTTTGGGGGTTGGTGTGGGGGGTGTGGTGGGGGGGTTTGGGTTTGTGTGGGGGGGGGGGGGGGGGGGGGGGTGTGGGGGGGGGGGTGGTGTGGTTGGGGTGTGGGGTTGTGTTTGGGGGGGTGTTTGGTGTGTGTTTTGTGTGGTGGGTTTTGTGGTGGTGGTTGGGTTTTGTGTGGGGTTTGTGTTTGGGTTGTGTGTTTTTTGGTGTGTGTGGTGTGTGGGGTGTTTGTGTTGTTGGTGGGTTTGTTTTTGTTGTGTGGGTTTTTGTGTGGTGGGGTTTTGGTTGTTGGTGTTTGTGGTGTGGGGTGTGTTGTGGTTGTTGTTGTTGGTGGTTTTGTGTTGTGTGTGTGTTGTGGTTTGTTTGTGTTGTTGTGTGTGTGGTGTTTGTGTGGGTTGGTTTGGTTGTGTGGTGTGTTTTGGTGGGGGTTTGTTGGTTTGGGTTGGTGTTGTTTTGTGTGTGTGGGTGGTGGGTTGGGTGTTTGGGGTTGGTGGTTTTGGTTTGGTTTTTTTGTGGTTGTTTGGGTGGGGTGTGGTTTTTGTTGTGGTTTTTCGTCGAACTGAAACATCTGACCTGGAACACTTGTCATTCTCGATTATCTCGGATGAACCTGTACATGACAAGAAGGCTGTTTATGCCAACAACAGCTTGGTTTTGCGTGAACTGAAAATGGTCTTGCCGTGGGACATTACAACTGTCCACTATGGTCGGACGGTGCCGCAAGCCAATTCAAAAATCGGTACAACTTCGCCAACCTCGCTTTCCATGAACGGGATTGGTGTGGGTTGGGCTTCTTCTGTACAGCTCATGGGAAAGGTCCAGTCGACGGAATTGGTGGCGAAACAAAACGAGTCGTTTGGAGAGCAATTCTGCAAGAACGTGAAACCGTGACAAATCCTCGTGAGTTCTACGACGTTGCCAAAAGGCTCACGGGCAAAATCAATGTACTTTGGCTCTCCAGTGACGACATCAAGGAATGTACCGCTCATTTGGACAATCGTTTCGCGAAGTGTCTTGCAGTCAGTGGAACACATTCGCTGCACTATCTCCGACACAATGACGACTGTAGTCTCGCAGTAGCGCTGAACTCGCCATTCACACGCCACGAGCCTATGACCATCGCACGTGTCATACAGACGGTGAAAAAAATCAAACCGAGGAACCTATGCCTATTGAGAAGGACTTTGCTATATCTAGTCGTGACTGCAAAATTGGTGACTTTTGCTTGGTAAGATTCACCGCTAGCAAATTGGAGAAGGTGTTCCTTGGACAGTGCACTGACATTGATCATATGGAGAACATTATCAAATTCTCATTCCTTCGATCGAAAGACAATGACAAGAAAGTGTTCACCTTCAAAACAAATGATGATTCCTGGGTTGATCGACACGATGTGATTGGAGTCTTAGATGCACCTGTGATGGACAATCGTGGACGTTATACATTTTCGCTTGCCGTCCCAGTAAAGGAATAGACTCAAAAACTCAATGTTAATATGGGGGGGGGGGCAGGGATCAGGAGCTTGATAAAATCTATTATATGCAGAATATTGAGGTTGTACATATTTAAAAAAAAGTAAATGACAGTGTTAGTGCAGATTTAGATGTGAAAACCATGACATTTGGAAAAAAGTTGGTGGGGGGGGCAAGCTCCGATCCATACCCCTGATGAAATCCATCATGGGGAACACTGTATATACATGTCACTAGATAATAAAGTTATTTTATTCTTATTAAAATGCATTTTAATTCATTTATATGCAAAGTGAAAACGTGTCCTGTCCGCAACGCTCTGTCCATGTCCTGTCCGCAACGCACAGTTAATTACCCCCTCGGTCATTCTTGAACATTTTGGAATCAAATTTTCTCCAAAATATACCTATGGCATTTAGATATAAATATGCAGGGTTTTTCTTAGAAAACGTGGTGGGTTTGGTTTTTTTGTTTTTTTGTTGTGCCTACTATAGCCATATATAGTCCGTAATTAACCTACTATAGCCAAATATAGTCTGTAATTAACCTAATATAGCCAAATATAGTCCATAATTAACCTACTATAGCCAAATATAGTCTGTAATTAACCTACTATAGCCATATATAGTCCGTAATTAACCTACTATAGCCAAATATAGTCTGTAATTAACCTAATATAGCCAAATATAGTCCGCAATTAACCTACTATAGCCAAATATAGTCTGTAATTAACCTAATATAGCCAAATATAGTCCGCAATTAACCTACTATAGCCAAATATAGTCCGTAATTAACCTAATATAGCCAAATATAGTCTGTAATTAACCTAATATAGCCAAATATAGTCCGCAATTAACCTACTATAGCCAAATATAGTCTGTAATTAACCTAATATAGCCAAATATAGTCTGTAATTAACCTAATATAGCCAAATATAGTCCGCAATTAACCTACTATAGCCAAATATAGTCCGTAATTAACCTACTATAGCCAAATATAGTCCGCAATTAACCTAATATAGCCAAATATAGTCCATAATTAACCTACTATAGCCAAATATAGTCCATAATTAACCTACTATAGCCAAATATAGTCCGTAATTAACCTAATATAGCCAAATATAGTCCGTAATTAACCTACTATAGCCATATATAGTCCGTAATTAACCTACTATAGCCAAATATAGTCCGCAATTAACCTAATATAGCCAAATATAGTCCGTAATTAACCTACTATAGCCAAATATAGTCCGTAATTAACCTACTATAGCCAAATATAGCGAGCAATGAAACTACAATAGCCAAATATAGCGAGCAATTAACCTACATATAGCAATATACAGCAAGCAATGAACATATAGCAATATACAGCAAGCAATGAACATATAGCAATATACAGCGAGCAATGAACATATAGCAATATACAGCAAGCAATGAACATATAGCAATATACAGCAAGCAATGAACATATAGCAATATACAGCGAGCAATGAACATACAGCAATATACAGCGAGCAATGAACATACAGCAATATACAGCAAGCAATGAACATATAGCAATATACAGCAAGCAGTGAACATATAGCAATATACAGCGAGCAATGAACATACAGCAATATACAGCAAGCAATGCACATATAGCAATATACAGCAAGCAATGAACATATAGCAATATACAGCAAGCAATGAACATATAGCAATATACAGCAAGCAATGAACATATAGCAATATACAGCGAGCAATGAACATATAGCAATATACAGCAAGCAATGAACATATAGCAATATACAGCAAGCAATGAACATATAGCAATATACAGCGAGCAATAAACATATAGCAATATACAGCGAGCAATGAACATACAGCAATATACAGCGAGCAATAAACATATAGCAATATACAGCAAGCAATGAACATATAGCAATATACAGCAAGCAATGAACATATAGCAATATACAGCAAGCAATGAACATATAGCAATATACAGCAAGCAATGAACATATAGCAATATACAGCAAGCAGTGAACATATAGCAATATACAGCAAGCAATGAACATATAGCAATATACAGCAAGCAATGCACATATAGCAATATACAGCGAGCAATGCACATATAGCAATATACAGCGAGCAATGAACATATAGCAATATACAGCGAGCAATGCACATATAGCAATATACAGCGAGCAATAAACATATAGCAATATACAGCGAGCAATGAACATATAGCAATATACAGCAAGCAATGAACATATAGCAATATACAGCAAGCAATGAACATATAGCAATATACAGCAAGCAATGCACATATAGCAATATACAGCGAGCAATGAACATATAGCAATATACAGCAAGCAATGAACATATAGCAATATACAGCGAGCAATAAACATATAGCATCACATACGATAATGCCTTTGGGTCTCTTCAAAATGAAAATTAAATATATAACCCATCTGCAAATTTATGCTAGTCATGACTTGAGCAAACATCATCTACAATGTTATTGATGCTAAAGAAATATCCGTAAAGGGAGGTAATTTACATAGAGAAATTTGACAAAAACAATTTTCATTGGGCAGATCTTCAATTTTTCTTATTAAAACCTGAATATTAATAGACATATTTTTTAAATTCCAGTAAGGCTTTCACACCCATGAGGACACACATACATACATATTAATATAATATCAACCCTTTCAACACTACAGACCTCTCAATATTCTTACAAAAAGTGTACTCATTTTGATAAATGAACTGGTCCAAAGGTAATTTTCTTATTAATGTATTGGTCTAAAAATATCATGCACCAGTCCATGTCAGTTACTTGGGGTTGATTGGGTTAAATATCATGCACCAGTCCATGTCAGTTACTTGGGGTTGATTGGGTTAAATATCATGCACCAGTCCATGTCAGTTACTTGGTGTTGATTGGGTTAAATATCATGCACCAGTCCATGTCAGTTACTTGGGGTTGATTGGATTAATATCATGCACCAGTCCATGTCAGTTACTTGGGGTTGATTGGGTTAAGAGAAAAAAGGGAATGTAAGACAATAATCTCATAGTGGAAGTCATGAAAGCGCAGTGATTGCGCGTTCGCTTCAGGTGCGAAAGGTCCGGAGTTTGAGCCCCACAGGAGCAGTTACAATTGTGCCTTTAGGCAAAGCATTTAATTTCCATGTTGCCTCTTCTCTCTCCCTCGTGGCGATGGATTCCATCAGTAATGAGGTCTCGAGAGTGATTAATATAAGTTGTAAGAACTTGTTTCACAATCGAGCTAAAATAAATTTGTATAAACTAATGCACACGCTTGCCCACATGGTTCGCCGTAGGCGAGGGTAAATAAGCTCAATCATCTTCTCATGCATGCAATGAATATCTGTGTCCATCAGTCTATTTAGTAAGCACATAATGGCACTTTGTATTGTATTTGTGTTGAAAATTGTATGGTATGGAACTTTAAATTGTATGGGAAACTTTTAAGTGTATACTACATAATTATCCTATCACATTTTCTACATTGAAAGTAGTCCTTTAAACATCCTATGTACTTTTATTACTGTATATTGCACAACTTTATATAATTATTATCAAGATTCTATTTGGTAGACTTTTTCCAAAAATGTGTGGGCGTTGCCTCAAACGCTTTATAATTCTCAACCTGTGGAAGATGTCCCCGACAAAACGCTAATCATCCTCGCTGTAGATATATATATGTATGATCTAAATATACATCATGGAATGTCACAGTAGATAAATATGTTGCAATGCGTGGTCTATTCACTCTTAATTGGAATTCCTGTCTATTCAGCATATTCACGATTCAAGATTTGAACGGTAGGTGACAATTAGAGTTTGTTAATAATCGGTAAAAATTCTTCCAAAATTATCAATGATCAGAAATTAATTAAAGGGGGAAAAGAATTTATAGCATTTTATTTTAGTAAATTATGAAATGATGAATGGGTACACTGCATTTTTGATCATGATCAGTTATTTAAAAATGGCCGACAACAGCTGATCAGAGGCCACCAACAGGTATGCAAAGAGTAAATCATCTGCGAGAGGCATTCAATGGGGAGGCGGGGTAATGTAAAGAAATAACTAATGAGCTGGTATTGATTCAACTGTCTCTGTTACCAATTATCGACATACAATTAACCCATTCAACACCAAGTAACTCACATGGACTGGTCCATGATATTTTTAGACCAATAAATTAATAACAAAATTACATTTGGATCAGTTCATTAATCAAAATGGGTAAAAAAAATTCTAAAAATAGTAATATTACTTGAAAAAAGTGCAGATCCTGATGAGACGGCTCGTCACGAGCCGGCTCATCTGGATCTACACTTTTTTGTAAGCCAATTTAGAGGTCTGTGGTGTTGAAAGGGTTAAGGATAAGTGCACTTCATTGCAGCGTGTATTAAATATTAGTGTACCATAAGACGAGTGGAAAAATAAACTAGTTGTGAGAACTAGTACTAGTAACCCTAACCCTAGTACTACAGCTACTCGTTTTACACAATTGCCTAATGAATATTCGTATGACGTCTAAAAGGTCAATCTGCACTACTTTTAGAAACCAAATAAGTTAAATTAAAATTAAAACACTCTTGTGATGTCATACCTTTGTACTTGCAGTCCATTATTATTAATATTGGACTGGTGTGAAAAAAGCCAGTGTTATATTAAATTCTATGCGTTATATCTTGTTATATAAGTGTGTGCTTTTTAAGTAAGATATAAGCCTCAAACTGATCCAATATGTAAAATATTGGTACTGCCTTCGGTGCTACGCGCCTCACACAGTCCAATATTTTACATATTGGATCCTTTTCGGCTTATATCCTATTCAGTAACACCTGCCACCAATGATGATCTAAACAGCTTATATGATTGCACCTCATAATTATGTAGCACGCTCGCACAATTACATTTCATACATGAACAAATCATGTCCCCACGTGACAACAGTGGGAGAGGACTTCAGTGGCAGTGTAGCTACGGTCATTGACTTCAAATCACATGCCCCACACCGCTGCTGGTCCGAATCCGGACACTGGGGCTAAGATTTTTGATGGAAATGACAGATTATTCAAAGAAACAGAAGTGATTTGTTTTGTAAATATCGATTTTATTAGGGGGTTAGTCAGGGTCAGATTTAGAGGCTGCATTAATACACTTCTTCAGCAAACTTTAGTATTTAACCCTTTTAAAGTGCTAATCACAACTAAAGCTGCTTTCGCAAACAACATAGACCCATATCAGACAGAACAAAATGTTCCGTCTGATCAGGCTCTATGCTGTTTTTGCTATTAGTTGAGCTAAAAACACTTGGCTGAATAGCAAACAACATAGATCATGATCAGACACGGTGCTGTGCTGCAGCTGATCTGGATCTATGTAGTTTGCACATTCCAAATTATTCAGCCATTAATATACTATTATATCTCCATACAAACGACAGCCATTTATAGCTATCATGAAGTGGATAAGTAGTCGCCATATCTATCCCACCTCCATAGAAATTACTGGGACTTCGTACAGATTTAGGTTAATATACTATTATATATCCATGCAAACAACAGCCATTTAGCTATCATGAAGTGGATAAGTAGTCGCCAATCTATCCCACCTCCATAGATATTACTGGGACTACATGAGATTCTGGTCTTTATTATGAACATTTGTCTGGCTACTTCATTGTCAATGTATGTCGTAATGGCGTCGAGAGGTGCTTCTATGAGGGAGAGGGTTAATACATTTGAAGGACAAATTCAAACTTTTCCTAGTAATTTCCGGATATTTTCATTCATTCTCATTATTTCCAACAGGGGTAGGTACATGTAGGGGGGTCGATCTCGGTCTTCATCGCACATACTTCTTTGTCTCGGTGTACGACAGAGGGGGAAAAAATTATACCATTTTACAAATTTCCTTCAATTCAAGTGTAACACAGAAGAAAAGAAAATGTTCACTGTCAGCATGATGACATGTCTGGGGGAAAATGTAGACATAACACATTATTACTTGCACTAAAGCAACATGATAAACATGTCATTAATGGCCAAATTTTGTATAAATTCTTCTTACTTTGTCACATATGGTTTTGCGTTAAAAACAAATCGAGACAAAAATTAATTACATTTAATTCACACACAATAATGCAAATAATAACCCGAAAACAGCAAAACTTACTGTTTCGATTAGCGAAACAAATAACGGCAATACGTACGTCAAACGAATAACAACTTTCGTACAGGTAAGTTCGTAACATTGCAGTACTGTTTTAACGCATTTAAAGCATTGCTTAAATAACTGTAAAATCTACAACTAAAATAGACATTCTCGTATACTTGTACTGAAAAAACACAAACACAGGTTTTCCTATTTTTAGATTAGTTTGTGTTCAACTGTCATCAGACAATTTCTCTAACAATTAATACTTTCTGAATCGGGTCATTTTCCATGTCCAACAGCCAGGCTCGGCTTAGGTCAATTTTGGCCCACCAAATGGCCCTGTATGGATAAGATTGTCTTTGTTCCCCACCAAGAGCCCAGTATGGATTATGTCGACTTTGGCTCAGCAAGAGCCTAATACTGATTAGGTCGACTTTAGTCCACCAAGAGCCCACAGTATGGATTAGGTCGAGTCTGGCCCCACCAAGAGCCTGGTACTGATTAGGTCGACTTTGGTCAATACTGATTAGGTCGGATTTGGCCCACCAAGAGCCCAGTACTTAATAGGTCGAGTCTGGCCCACCAAGAGCCCAGTACAGATTAGGTCAACTTTAGTCCACAAAGAGCCCGGTACTGATTAGGGCGACTTTGGCCCAACCAAGAGCCCGGTATAGTTTAGGTCGACTTTGGCCTAACACAAAATTAGCGATCATGTAAACATTTAGATAGTAAAACACTCCTACACAATCTGTGTATATAATATTAGTGACTAGTTTTGGTTTTGAAAGTGGGCGAGATTGTATAAGCTTGTCAAATTACGAAGTAAATTGAGTAAACACTAAAAAATTGGTTTGTCATTACAGTATCAGATTGTGCCTGAAATGCATCTATACAAACTGCATTGAAATGCATCTATACACACTGCATTGAAATGCATCTATACACACTGCATTGGAATGCATCTATACACACTGCATTGGAATGCATCTATACATACTGCATTGGAATGCATCTATACAAACTGCATTGGAATGCATCTATACAAACTGCATTGGAATGCATCTATACATACTGCATTGGATTGCATCTATACACACTGCATTGGAATGCATCTATACATACTGCATTGGAATACATCTATACATACTGCATTGGAATGCATCTATACAAACTGCATTGGAATGCATCTATACACACTGCATTGGAATGCGTCTATACACACTGCATTGGAATGCATCTATACACACTGCATTGGAATGCATCTATATAAACTGCATTGGAATGCATCTATACACACTGCATTGGAATGCATCTATATATACTGCATTGGAATGCATCTATACACACTGCATTGGAATGCATCTATACACACTGCATTGGAATGCATCTATACAAACTGCATTGGAATGCATCTATACATACTGCATTGGATTGCATCTATACACACTGCATTGGAATGCATCTATACATACTGCATTGGAATGCATCTATACATACTGCATTGGAATGCATCTATACATACTGCATTGGAATGCATCTATACAAACTGCATTGGAATGCGTCTATACACACTGCATTGGAATGCGTCTATACACACTGCATTGGAATGCATCTATACACACTGCATTGGAATGCATCTATACAAACTGCATTGGAATGCATCTATACACACTGCATTGGAATGCATCTATACACACTGCATTGGAATGCATCTATACATACTGCATTGGAATGCATCTATACACACTGCATTGGAATGCATCTATACACACTGTATTGGAATGCATCTATACACACTGTATTGGAATGCATCTATACAAACTGCATTGGAATGCATCTATACAAACTGCATTGGAATGCATCTATACAAACTGCATTGGAATGCATCTATACACACTGCATTGGAATGCATCTATACAAACTGCATTGGAATGCATCTATACAAACTGCATTGGAATGCATCTATACAAACTGCATTGGAATGCATCTATACATACTGCATTGGAATGCATCTATACATACTGCATTGGAATGCATTTATACACACTGCATTGGAATGCATTTATACACACTGCATTGGAATCAATGTGGAATGCATCTATACACACTGCATTGGATTGCATCTATACACACTGCATTGGAATGCATCTATACAAACTGCATTGGAATGCGTCTATACACACTGCATTGGAATGCATCTATACACACTGCATTGGAATGCATCTATACACACTGCATTGGAATGCATCTATACACACTGCATTGGAATGCATCTATACACACTGCATTGGAATGCACCTATACACACTGCATTGGAATGCATCTATACAAACTGCATTGGAATGCATCTATACACACTGCATTGGAATGCATCTATACACACTGCATTGGAGTGCATCTATACACACTGCATTGGAATGCATCTATACAAACTGCATTGGAATGCATCTATACAAACTGCATTGGAATGCATCTATACACACTGCATTGGAATGCATCTATACACACTGCATTGGAATGCATCTATACACACTGCATTGGAATGCATCTATACACACTGCATTGGAATCAATGTGGAATGCATCTATACACACTGCATTGGAATCAATGTGGAATGCATCTATACAAACTGCATTGGAATCAATGTGGAATGCATCTATACACACTGCATTGGAATCATGAACTAATGGCAACCATATAACTTACATATATCTCTAGGTCATGGCAACTAATGGCAACTGTGACACATATCTCTAGGACATGGCAACTGTAATACATATATCTCCAGGCCATGGCAACTAATGGCAACTGTAACACATATCTCTAGGACATGGCAACTGTAACACATATATCTCCATGGCAACTAATGGCAACTGTAACACATATATTTCCAGGCCATGGAAACTAATGGCAACTGTAACACATATACCTCCAGGCCATGGAAACTAATGACAACTGTAACACATATATCTCCAGGCCATGGAAACTAATGGCAACTGTAACACATATATCTCCAGGCCATGACAACTAATGACAATTGTAACAGATATATCTCCAGGCCATGGAAATTAATGACAATTGTAACACATATATCTCCAGGCCATGGCAACAAATGGCAACTGTAACACATATATCTCCAGGTCATAGCAACTAATGGCAACTGTAACACATATCTCTAGGACATGGTAACTGTAACACATATATCTCCATGGCAACTAATGGCAACTGTAACACATATATCTCCAGGCCATGGTAACTAATGGCAACTGTAACACATATACCTCCAGACCATGGAAACTAATGACAACTGTAACACATATATCTCCAGGCCATGGAAACTAATGGCAACTGTAACACATATATCTCCAGGCCATGACAACTAATGACAATTGTAACACATATATCTCCAGGCCATGGAAATTAATGACAATTGTAACACATATATCTCCAGGCCATGGCAACAAATGGCAACTGTAACACATATATCTCCAGGTCATAGCAACTAATGGCAACTGTAACACATATCTCTAGGACATGGTAACTGTAACACATATATCTCCATGGCAACTAATGGCAACTGTAACACATATATCTCCAGGCCATGGTAACTAATGGCAACTGTAACACATATATCTCCAGGCCATGGCAACTAATGGCAACTGTAACACATATATCTCCAGGCCATGGTAACTAATGGCAACTGTAACATATATATCTACAGGCCATGGAAACAAATGGCAACTGTAACACATATATCTCCAGGCCATGGCAACTAATGGCAACTGTAACACATATATTTCCAGGCCATGGCAACTAATGGCAACTGTAACACATATATCTCCAGGCCATGGCAACCAATGGCAACTGTAACACATATATCTCCAGGCCATGGCAACTAATGGCAACTGTGACACATATCTCTAGGACATGGCAACTGCAACACATATATCTCCAGGCCATGGCAACTAATGGTAACTGTAACACATATATACTGAGTCAAAAAAGAAACGATACCTGGTGTTTATGTGTCTATAATTTCAACATTTATTAAGAAAATTCTTTGAAAATTCATAAGATGATAGTCCAACATGTTTGAAAGAGAAGCACATAAAGCATAATGAGCCTCCGAAACTGTCTGCTGCGTGATGACGTAATTCGTCGGACAGGGGTCTAATGGAGTTTTCACACAGACGTCAATACCAAGTATGGGCACCATTTGCGTCTCTCACTGCAATGCACCGCCGTCGCATCAAACGGAAGAGTGTCTGAATCTCTTGCTGGTCAATATTTGTCCACTCCTGATGCAAAACATCCCTTAGTTGGTTTAACGTTACCGGCTGACGCGGCGGTCTAACGTATCCCACAAATGTTCTATGGGTGACAAGTCTGGTGACAAAGCAGGCCACGGCAGGGTTTCAATATTGTTCTGCTCCAATAATGTGGTGGAAATCCGAGCAGTATGACACCTGGCGTTGTCCTGTTGGAACAGTGTGACGTTTCTGTTGGCGTTAAAGAACGGCACAACAACTGGCGCAAGGTTCACATCACAGTACCGCTGGGCGTTTAGGTTCCCGTCCACCACTAACAGTTCAGTGCGACTGCCGAAGGTGATACCGCCCCACGCCATAACGCTTCCGCCCCCGAACAGATCGACCTGACGTACACATGCGTCAGCGTAACGTTCACCGCATCTGCGATATACCCGCTCTCTGCCATCCGCTCGACGCAAACAGAACCGCGATTCATCGCTAAACATCACCGAATTCCACTGTAACCGAGTCCAGCTAGCACGTTCCGTCGTCCATTCCCGCCGTACGCTACGGTGACATCGTGTCAGGATGGGTCCAACGTATGGCCGATAGGCACGAATGCCACGTTCACCGAGCCGGTTCCTGACTGTTTGTGCACTGATGCGATTGTTGGTCATCCCAGGAGTAACGGCAGCTGTGTGCGTAGACGGTAGGAACCGGTCACGTAAATGTGACGTCCGAATGTGACGGTCCTGTTCACGCGTCGTCACACGTGGTCGACCAGATCGTGGACGGTCGTCCACCGATCCATGTGTTCGATAATGTCGAAGTAGACGTGTTATCGTGATCCGCGTAACCTAGAGTCGATTTGCGACATCACGCTGACGTAAACCGCCGTCAATCATGCCAATGGCACGCATTCTCTGATTGTAAGGTAACAATGGGTATGTAAGGTGTTTTTCCTCGATGATAATGCAATACCAGTACAATAAACCGGTTTTCCGATTTGTACATGTGTAGGAAGTTGTCTTTGTTGAGGAGCACGTGCAAATCGGAAATTCGGCGTTCCAGGATTATCGGGTGTGTATTTACCTGTGTTTATGGTTGGCTGACGTTGCAATAAGATACCCGGTACTGATACATAATAATATATTAAACCTTTCTATGGTTTTATCCGTTTTACGTCATGTTTAGTTTGGTATGGTTTCTTTTTTGACTCAGTATATCTCCAGGCCATGACAACTAATGGCAACTGTAACACATATATCTCCAGGCCATGGAAACTAATGGCAACTGTAACACATATATCTCCAGGCCATCGCAACTAATGGCAACCACATAACCCATATCTCTTAAAGACACAAACATTGTAACTGCATAATTATACAGACATGGTGACAAGATATTCACATCAAATACTAGAATATGAATATTAAAATAAAAAACAAGCATATGTCAGAAGCTGCAGAGATTATTTGCTTAGGTTAATGATATAATATTGCTGGATTCATGTTACATATACAAGTGAATACAATGTGCCAATACAAAGAAAAGCCAACGGGTCGGGCCACAAGTTCTAGCAACTTTAGTTACGGCTCTTTCCCGACTATTTGTGTACCATAACTGCACATTAATTGGTCGATCAGTTATGTAATATTAACCCATTTCATTCTGGATACATTTAATGGCTTTTGCAAACAACATAGATCCAGATCAGCCGCAGCGCGACGCTGCATGCTGATCAGGATCTATGTTGTTTGCTACATAGCCAAGTGTCCTTCATCAAGGTCTTAGCAAGATCATCTGAATAACAAACAACATAGACGGCATGTTCAATGGCGGTTTATCTGGCTGGCTCTATGTTATTTGCAAATACTCTTTGCACGGTATCCAGAATCAAATGGGCTAAGTAAGCAAATCACATGTTAGCTATGTCCAGTACTTTTGTATTAACATGATATATTTGTATTATAATATTATAAAGAGTATGAAATAAACAAAAGTTAGAAGAACAAGAGGGCCACGATGGCCCCTATATCGCCCACCCAATTCCATTATGGACCCAGAGGTCACCATTTTAAAACTCTGTGAAAAGAGCATTGTACATCAATTTATTGATACTAAATATTGCCAAAAATCAAACCGGTGGTTCATGAGAAGAATTTGTATTATGTTTTTGGGTGGCGGCCATCTTTTATTCGCGACAATATGCATTTGAACAAATTTCAAAAGGCTTCACGCATGGACCATAACTGTGAAATTTGGCCAAGCAGTTTGCATGAAGAAGAATTTTGTAATCTACGAAAAATACAACTGGTTGATATTTCGTCGGCCATCTTGGATGGCAAAATATTTGCCTTGTCGTTAGCTACGATTTGATATATAACATGACTATATTCGGTCAAAAATCAAATTTCACCCTTATTTGACCCAACGGGCCATTTTTGATCACGGGTCACTAGTTTATCAACTTTGAAAAAGCATTGTACAACAATCATTCTGACAAAGGTTCGACAAAATCCGCATGGCAGTTTGTGAAAAGAAGATTTTTGAAGAATTTATGCTATTTTTAGATGGCGACCGACCATCTTGGTTTACGCAATGATGTCATTTTAACAATTTTATAACACACACCAACCTGTAAGTATCATGACAATAAATGGCGACAATAGACCCAATGATTACTGAGGAGAAGACATTTGAAAATGTTCACGGTTGACGACGGACAGACACATTGCGGTAACAATTCATGAGCTTTGCTCAGATGAGCTAAAAAGAGAAAACAAAATAAATTTAAATGAACAAAATATAATCGCTGGATTCAAAAATATGTCAAAACTAGCTAAGATGACCATTGACACTTAGTGACAATCATTTTTACCCATGTACCATAAAGTATAGGATAGATCACGAATTGGCCCGTCTTAACGAAATTTGTCATCGGCCAATGAGTTGATCTATCTGACTTGGACAACGTACATAAGTAGGTCACGTCTATACGATTTAGAAGCGAGAAATGTGGCTTTTTCATTGGACCATGTGACTTAGTCGTTGTCTAATCCTGCATAGATGCGTGTGCCGTGAAAAAATATCTTTCCTGAACAATATTTAGTTGACAAGATTTGGACCAAAAAAAGAGGAAATCTTTTAAAAACAGGACGAGTCACAGTCTTGGTTTCTGAAACCATGTAATATAAAACAAATTTCACAAACCACAAACTGACAAGACATCCGCCCTAACACCCGATTAATTCTTTTATTACCTCCAAGTTTTTAGCTTGTGGTATCTGGAAGTTCATGTCCTGCAACCTTAAAGCTTTAATGCAATATTATTTGCCATAATTATGATGGTAGAGTTTTTCTTGAATCCGGCAAAAGATATGTGAAACAATGAAAAAACAATGAAAAAAAATCATACCAATCTCTTCACTTTTCATATCTGTCAAGGAAAAAAAGAAAAAGTAATATAAATAAATCTATATGTTTACGGTTCCAAACAGGGAACCAGTAACTTATATTTATGTCATAGTCTCGCAATTTCCAAATTTTCGGCTTAAAATCTTCTTCAAAGAAAGTTATAACGAAAAGTTCAACTAATTCATTTTCTTTCCACTTGTTTTGTTATATATGTTATATTTCGGGTTTTACGCATGCATCAGCACCATTTTGGGCTATATTGCCGGCGGGCAGTTTACCTAACAACACCTTTCCTGGGCAGGCTCCAGCGGTTAACCAGTACTTGAGTGCACCAACCTCCGTAAGAAACTGCCAACTTTTTCATATAAATGAGACACGGCCTGAGCGGGGCTCGAACCCGTGACCATCAGTGATGATAGGTTACAGTGGTATACAAGTTAGCGACCTTAACCACTCGACCACGGAGGCGGACTCAGCTTGTTTTGAATCTAATAATTGTTCTGAATAAACCAGCCGAAAGAAAATGAATTAGGTGAACTTTTCGTTATAACTTTCCTTGAAAAAGCGTTTTTAATCCGAAAATGTGGAAATTGAGAGAATAGATAATTATATAATATAAATAAACTAAAATATTTTGAAATTATTTGTAATTTTAAATATAACCCATATTTGAACCAGTACATTACAGCAATTGTCCAGCACTTAGGTATTGCATATCCCGAGTGTGCAATTCTGTAAGACATACATGTGCATTTGCTATTATATCAATCGACAATCGGTAATATATTAACTCTATATACATACAGTGGACTACACATTTAAAGCAGTCTCATAATAACAAATAATGTGCTTACATGTGACACTCCACATGGAAGGCACCAAGGGCAGACAACTTGTTCATTGGCACCAAGGGCAGACAACTTGTTCATTCACTATATGGCATTATTCTATATGTGCTTACATGTGACACTCCACATGGAAGGCACCAAGGGCAGACAACTTGTTCATTCACTATATGGCATTATTACATGTGACACTCTACATGGAAGGCACCAAGGGCAAGGGCAGACAACTTGTGCATTCACTATATGGCATTATTACATGTGACACTCTACATGGAAGGCACCAAGGGCAGACAACTTGTTCATTCACTATATGGCATTATTACATGTGACACTCCACATGGAAGGCACCAAGGGCAGACAACTTGTTCATTCACTATATGGCATTATTACATGTGACACTCTACATGGAAGGCACCAAGGGCAGACAACTTGTGCATTCACTATATGGCATTATTACATGTGACACTCTACATGGAAGGCACCAAGGGCAGACAACTTGTTCATTCACTATATGGCATTATTACATGTGACACTCCACATGGAAGGCACCAAGGGCAGACAACTTGTTCATTCACTATATGGCATTATTCTATATGCGCTTATATTCTACATGGAAGGCACCAAGGGCAGACAACTTGTGCATTCACTATATGGCATTATTACATGTGACACTCTACATGGAAGGCACCAAGGGCAGACAACTTGTGCATTCACTATATGGCATTATTACATGTGACACTCTACATGGAAGGCACCAAGGGCAGACAACTTGTGCATTCACTATATGGCATTATTCTATATGCGCTTATATTCTACATGGAAGGCACCAAGGGCAGACAACTTGTTCATTCACTATATGGCATTATTACATGTGACACTCTACATGGAAGGCACCAAGGGCAGACAACTTGTGCATTCACTATATGGCATTATTACATGTGACACTCTACATGGAAGGCACCAAGGGCAGACAACTTGTGCATTCACTATATGGCATTATTCTATATGCGCTTATATTCTACATGGAAGGCACCAAGGGCAGACAACTTGTTCATTCACTATATGGCATTATTACATGTGACACTCTACATGGAAGGCACCAAGGGCAGACAACTTGTGCATTCACTATATGGCATTATTACATGTGACACTCTACATGGAAGGCACCAAGGGCAGACAACTTGTGCATTCACTATATGGCATTATTACATGTGACACTCTACATGGAAGGCACCAAGGGCAGACAACTTGTTCATTCACTATATGGTATTATTACATGTGACACTCTACATGGAAGGCACCAAGGGCAGACAACTTGTTCATTCACTATATGGCATTATTACATGTGACACTCTACATGGAAGGCACCAAGGGCAGACAACTTGTTCATTCACTATATGGCATTATTACATGTGACACTCTACATGGAAGGCACCAAGGGCAGACAACTTGTTCATTCACTATATGGCATTATTCTATATGTGCTTACATGTGACACTCTACATGGAAGGCACCAAGGGCAGACAACTTGTTCATTCACTATATGGCATTATTACATGTGTGCTTATATTCTACATGGAAGGCACCAAGGGCAGACAACTTGTTCATTCACTATATGGCATTATTCTATATGCGCTTATATTCTACATGGAAGGCACCAAGGGCAGACAACTTGTTCATTCACTATATGGCATTATTCTATATGCGCTTATATTCTACATGGAAGGCACCAAGGGCAGACAACTTGTTCATTCACTATATGGCATTATTCTATATGCGCTCCTATTCTACATGGAAGGCACCAAGGGCAGACAACTTGTTCATTCACTATATGGCATTATTCTATATGCGCTTATATTCCACATGGAAGGCACCAAGGGCAGACAACTTGTTCATTCACTATATGGCATTATTCCATGTGTGCTCCTATTCTACATGGAAGGCACCAAGGGCAGACAACTTGTTCATTCACTATATGGCATTATTCTATATGCGCTTATATTCTACATGGAACATGCCAAGGGCAGACAACTTGTTCATTCACTATATGGCATTATTCTATATGCGCTTATATTCTACATGGAAGGCACCAAGGGCAGACAACTTGTTCATTCACTATATGGCATTATTCCATGTGTGCTCCTATTCTACATGGAACATGCCAAGGGCAGACAACTTGTTCATTCACTATATGGCATTATTCTATGTGTGCTCCTATTCTACATGGAACATGCCAAGGGCAGACAACTTGTTCATTCACTATATGGCATTATTCCATGTGTGCTCCTATTCTACATGGAACATGCCAAGGGCAGACAACTTGTTCATTCACTATATGGCATTATTCCATGTGTGCTCCTATTCTACATGGAACATGCCAAGGGCAGACAACTTGTTCATATAAATATAGAGCATTATTCTATGTGTGATCATATTCTACATGCAATGTGACAAGGGCAGACAACCTGTGTATTCCATATTGGACACTATCCTACATGTATATGCTCATATTTTACATGCAATGTGACAAGGGCAGACAACCTGTGTATTCCATATTGGACACTATCCTACATGTATATGCTCATATTCTACATGCAATGTGACAAGGGCAGACAACCTGTGTATTCCATATTGGACACTATCCTACATGTATATGCTCATATTTTACATGCAATGTGACAAGGGCAGACAATCTATTCATTCATTATAGACACTATTCTAGATGTGCTACTATCGACATGGAAGGCGTTGCGGGCAGACAACCTGTGCATTCCCTATACGACATTGCTAACATAACATTCAACATGAAATCAATCATACCCTTTACTCCGTTTCTATAGCCAGCTGTAAAAATTTAAATACACAATTTATTTAAAAACATGTTAATTTATAATTATAGCAACATAATCTACAATTAGTTTATACAAATTTATTTTAGCTCAATTGTGAAACAAGTTCTTTCAATTTATATTAATCACTCTCGAGACCTCATTCCTGATGGAATCCATCGCCACGAGGGAGAGAGAAGAGGCAATGTGGAATTTAAATGCCTTGCCTAAGAGCACAATCGTAACGACTCCAACGGGGTTTGAACTCCGGGCCTTTCGCACCTGAAGCGAACGCACTACCATTGCGCTATCACGACTTCCACATAATCAACAATTAAAATGGACTGAAAAAATATGCATATATATGTTTAGCCTAAATATATATAGAGAAAAGAACATAAACTACGAAGGCCAATCAAAGGTTTTGATTACTTATTGAAGGTGGTAAAAATAATGTTTAACATTATTTGCATTATAAATTAAAATTCTTTTAAACTTAATCTGTTTCACATTGTGTGATCAAAAAGGATGTGAACAGGCATTTAAAAACTAAGGTCAAACCTGTCTTAAGCAGCCAGCCAAAGGGAATCACATAAAGTGGCTGCTGAACACAGGTGGCTGCTTAATAGAGGGCAAATGTATATGAACAACATATTGGTAATTTGGAGACTGCCAGCTCAATGCAGGCTGGCTGCTTAATGTAGGTGACCATTACCACAGGTGTGACTGTAGTTTTATTACGAGCACCTTACACTGTTCACGGTATTAACCCATTACCACACAGAACCTACATTGTTTGTATGCTTGTGGAAATGTGTTGAGACATACATGTATATCAAAATCATTTTAATACCACAAACTATTAGGAGACCTGACATACTGAATATTTTTAAAAAATGTATACATTTTATTTATTTTACAACTTATATTAATCACTCTCGTTGGCGTGGATGAAAATATTAAAACATAGACTTCTAATGCAAATTAATTCTCGTGCTAACTATAGTAAACCACCAATTACAAAGTGATATAATGATTTTGTAGATAAAATTATCGATAAAGGGAGACAATTTATAAATAATAATTTCCAAAAATCCAGTTCATTAGTGGGCAGATAAACTCTACTCAATACCCTGTGTAACATACTAATGGAAAATGTCAATGCAACACAATACTCACAATTTATAATCTTCCTCTCTCTAGAATACAGTCAAACCTGTGTTAGTGGGCACCTTTATTAAGCAGCCAACCTGCATTGAGCTGGCAGTTTGCAGATTCTCAATATGTTGTTTTATTATATATTTACACTCTATTAAGCAGCCACCTGTGCTAAGCAGCCACTTTTTATGATTCCCTTGGCTGGCTGGTTAACACAGGATTAACTGTAGTTTTATTTGCAGCACATTCAAAGAAATTGCATATCGGAGCCTAAAACCCATCCCAACATAGAAGCCGATCTTGACTCCAATACCAATACATTGACAATGTATCAGCCAAACCAACATTATTAATAGAGACCAGTATCTGATGTACATGTATCTCCAGTACTATCTATGGAGGTGAGGGCAGATCTGCTGATTGATAGCTAAATGGCTGTCGTATGCGTGTAGCATCTTACACCAGTGGTGATTTCACACCATATTTTATGAAACACAAAAAAGGCTCGCTTAACCCTTTCAACCCCACAGGCCTCTAAATAGGCTTATGAAAAGTGTAGATCCAGATGAGCCGGCTCGTAACGAGCCGTCTCATCAGGATCTGCACTTTTTTGCCAGTAATAATTATTACTATTTTTAGATAAAATTACCCATTTTGATAAATGAACTGATCCAAATGTAATTTTGTTATTAATTTATTGGTCTAAAAATATCATGGACCAGTACATGTCAGTTACTTGATGTTGAAAGGGTTAATACACGTAGCAAATTTCCAAAACGAGTTTCATAAAATATGGTATGAAATTATCTCGAGTGTAAGATCCTTTATATCACATTACAACAAAATAATGTTGCTACTTTCAATATCACTTTGTCACTTTGTGAAACAGCATTATATTTACGTTTTAAACAGCATTAACTTACATCAAGACTTATTTTAAATCGTTGTTTGTCTTACGATTAACGTTATGTACCAATTCACCTAGAAATTCGAGATGCTACAGTGGTCGCCAGATCGGACAGGTGGGTTTTTTTTCCGGGTACTCCGGTTTCCTCCCACACGAATGACCACATATACGCTTTCATCCGCGCCAGCGAGAGTGATTAATATAAGTTGTTTAAACTTGCTTCGCAATCGTTGCAAAATAAATAAAGTTTAAACTTAAACCAGGAAATTACTCTCTCAACCAATCAGAATCCTTCCAGGTTGTATTACACATGTGTACATACAATGAAAATATGTGATGACTGTATGAAAACTGAATACAAGCAAAGTTATGTGATTAATGGAGATAGATATACATGTAGTAACATATATTAGCTTAAACCTCTATTGTGGGAAAGGGTTAAAACCACATTTTTGTTTTCCTTAGTCAGCGGGATCAGAGAATAATTTAAATATCTTCAAATATTTATTCATGATATATAAACATGTTCTTCACATATTTCAGGCTATTTAAATGACCTACATCCATTATGGTTCATTTTAAACTTACCGGCATACTCCTAAGATGTATTATTGAAATCTATGCTCGTGTCCTCGTTTTTTATGCCAGCAAGTTTAATAAACCATGATAAAAGTGACTTAGGCACATTGATAATTTGTTATTAATAATATGATCTGCAATGAAGAAACGGGGCTAGAGAGAGAGCAAGAGAGAGAGAGAGAGAGCAAGAGAGAGCGAGAGAGAGCCAAACTATTCTAGTAAAATAACTTTTTATTAAAAAATAATTATCTTCTAAATAACATGATTTGACAGTTTGTTTCCTATAAATAAAGACAAAAATATACCATTGCACTAAACCACGATTACGGCTGTTGAATTTTGCTCCCACTGTAAAAAACTTCTTTATGGACGTAAATATGCACAACTTTTAACAATTTTACATTTGAATTGAATATAGCGATTGGGAGGATTTGTAGTGTAGCTGGATGATGATTTTCAGTGCCACTGGAATACAGAAGGTATTTTACAGGGAGGTATATTGTAAAGCCATCAGCCGAATAACATACAAGGAGATAAAATAACACACACATTTATTCGTTTATGGCATTATATTGGGTAATGTTAGAATGGAAATAATATTTGTCTGGCAAACGGCAAGACAAATATGATTTCCTAAATTAAAGACTGTCATAGGTGAACTTGTGTACTGAAACACTCGGATATGAAACACTTGGATATGAAACACTCAGTTTTGCATTTAGTACAATTATTCGGTAACAACCACCTTAGAAATCAAACGGTCAAAAGACAAGAAAGATATGTCGTAATTCAGGAAAAATGGTAAGCGTTATTGGATGGTTATTCTTAGAGACCAATAACATTGACCGATACAATCGACTTATATTAACCTATTACTAATGTGAGGTATGCAATATAATTTTTGATTTTGTACTTTTGAAGAAATTAATTTTTTTGGAAGAAATTAATTTATACGGAAAGTTCCCCCCAACCTAAAAATTGCGCCACTGACATAATAATAGGTAGGGTCCAGACGCTAGAAACAAAACAATTCTTTACATCTGACAAACCTAAATCTGACAAACCAAATATCAGCCTAATTATTTGTGGTGATTTTAATTTAGTTAATAAGTCTGCATCACTTGACCTTCAAAAAAACCTCTGAAAATATGCTTTGAAGTGTTATCAGTTGCTTTAACTTCTACAAAATATAATGCAAAGATGGGAGTTTTTTTTGTTTTATTTTTCTTTCATTTGAGGGGAAAATAACCTGTCGGCATAACAATCCTGGGCAAATTACTTCCCGATATGAATCATCCTTTGTCTTGTGAATTCACTGTATGACGGTATGATCATCCTAATAACACAGTCAATATTACATTCAGTCAGAGCGATAACACTTTGTTTGATGTCTATATCTCTTCATTCTCGATGGCTGAGTGGACACTTTCAACTGTCCAAATATCAGCGAAAAGCCGTGGATACCATAATTCTTATAAACACGCGATTACACGATAACCCTCGACACCCAGGTAGCCGGCCAGCAAACATGGTATTTGTCAAGTGTTGGCCCATTAATATATTTAACAATATAAGTAAATTAAAATGTTTCTTCAAACATTTCCCAACTTTTCCACACCTTATCTTTGGAGAAGAAGTGACTTCACAACTTTTGATTTTGGAGGTGCGATAACATTGCATATATATATATATATATATATTCCTCACGCATTGATCAGGAAGTGCGATGAAAATGCATTTTAATGTAAATAAGATATTTAGCAGCTCAAAATTGCAAGAAAATGACGAAATGTTGTCAAAGGTAAGATACAATATAAAAATGTTGCAGTTGTTTTTATTCTAATGGAAATTACCTATTTTTACACCACAAAGAAAGAATCAAAGCAAGTCACACTGTTATAATTTATACAAACATGTTACAACTTCTGTGTCTTTCTCACAGTATATATTATATATAAACAATTAGAACAACATAGCATCACGTCCATTAGCAACGTGACGTGAAGCGCAATACAAACATACGCATGAAAATCTCTACAGATCAACATGTATATCACAATGTTTTTGTTTACTGCCCATCACGGTTCACTGGCTATCTACAAGTACACCGCTATGCGCTTGTTTTGTACATAATCTCATATGTAAACAAATAAACACCATGGCTTCTAATGCATTTAATAATGTGAATGTTGAAACAATACATACATATCTTTTTAAGTTTAAACTTTATTTATTTTACAATGGAGCAAGTTTTAACAACTTATATTAATCACTCTTGTTGGCGCGGATGAAAGCGTATATGTGGTCATTCGTGTGGGAGGAAACCAGAGTACCTGGAGAAAACCCACCTGTCCGATCTGGCGACCACCGTACCATCTCATCTCATAGCCGATACAATTGTGCCCGTTGGCAAGGCATTTAAATTCCACATTGCCTCTTCTCTCTCCCTCATGGCGATGGATTCCATCAGGAATGAGGTCTCAGGATTGAACCCGGTTTGCATTGGTGTGAAGCGAGCGCGCTAACCACTGCGCTAATCCGATAGTACATATCTATATTGCTTAGTATCCCTTAGAGCAGAGCGGACCTTCACTTCCTACACTACGAGGGCTGGGTATACAGTGGTACCATTCACTTCCTACACTACAAGGGCTGGGTATACAGTGGTACCATTCACTTCCTACACTACGAGGGCTGGGTATACAGTGGTACCATTCACTTCCTACACTATGAGGGCTGGGTATACAGTGGTACCACTTCCTACACTACGAGGGCTGGGTATACAGTGATACCACTTCCTACACTACGAGGGCTGGGTATACAGTGGTACCACTCACTTCCTACACTACGAGGGCTGGGTATACAGTGGTACCATTCACTTCCTACACTACGAGGGCTGGGTATACAGTGGTACCATTCACTTCCTACACTACGAGGGCTGGGTATACAGTGGTACCATTCACTTCCTACACTACGAGGGCTGGGTATACAGTGGTACCATTCACTTCCTACACTACGAGGGCTGGGTATACAGTGGTACCATTCACTTCCTACACTACAAGGGCTGGGTATACAGTGGTACCATTCACTTCCTACACTACGAGGGCTGGGTATACAGTGGTACCACTTCCTACACTACGAGGGCTGGGTATACAGTGGTACCATTCACTTCCTACACTACGAGGGCTGGGTATACAGTGGTACCACTTCCTACACTACGAGGGCTGGGTATACAGTGGTACCATTCACTTCCTACACTACGAGGGCTGGGTATACAGTGGTACCACTTCCTACACTACGAGGGCTGGGTATACAGTGGTACCATTCACTTCCTACACTACGAGGGCTGGGTATACAGTGGTACCATTCACTTCCTACACTACGAGGGCTGGGTATACAGTGGTACCATTCACTTCCTACACTACGAGGGCTGGGTATACAGTGGTACCATTCACTTCCTACACTACGAGGGCTGGGTATACAGTGGTACCATTCACTTCCTACACTACGAGGGCTGGGTATACAGTGGTACCATTCACTTCCTACACTACGAGGGCTGGGTATACAGTGGTACCATCTTGGGGTGGTTGTGGTTTCCTACACTACGAGGGCTGGGTATACAGTGGTACCATTCACTCAAAATAATTGTTGTTATATGTTGTTATTTCGGGTTTTACGCCTGCATCAGCACCATTTTGGGCTATATCGCCGGCGGGCAGTTTACCTAACAACACCTTTCCTGGGCAGGCTCCAGCGGTTAACCAGTACTTGGGTGCACCAACCTCCGTAAGAAACTGCCAACTTTTTCATATAAATGAGACACGGTCTGAGCGGGGCTCGAACCCGTGACCATCAGTGATGATAGGTTACAATGGTATACAAGTCAGCGACCGTAACCACTCGATCACGGAGGCGGACTGTACAATGTCGCAACACTTACATCAAAGTATAACAATCGCCGACAATGTAAGCCTTCGTTTACCATTAACTTCTTACAGTGACTCATAAATACAAATAACCGTACACAATACAATGAGGTCACAGTCTTGATACATTGGTATTATAATATACGGGCGGTCAATTCGTAGTTATCAATTTCCTTTACAAATTCCAAATTTACTTAGCCGATATGGGACAAATTAATTATCCGACAAATGATTTTCAAGAGCGTTTGATTTTATATTGATTGAGTACATCAGTCGGGGTGAAGGAGATAAAATTTCAATGGTGAGAATTGCAAGTTTTGGTCACTATAATTTAATCAGGTATATAAACATTGTGTTGATTTAAGTAAATCAATTAGATCAGTACCTCAAACAATTTGGCCGTATTTACCAAAACTGACCACATCAAAAAGTGGCACATCGGCTCCAGCAGGGCTTGAACTCCGTGCAGTGAAACTTGCCTTTCAGAAACCCACTTAAAAGGTCTACAAGATGTACATTGTTTACAGGATAGTTTGGACAGTGTCGGTAGTTAGGTCATAACAATTGTCGAACTCTTTGGAATTTGATGAATGTAACACGTTCATAAGTGATGGACTGAAATGCATTAAGCCTGATGAAATATAATCTACTGTTTACAAATGTTTTGGTCAAATCAAGCACGTACATCAGTACATCGTGTGTTGTGGAGCTGTCAATTTAAAATTTTGAGAATATGAGGTAGCGAGTGTTTAACTGGGTCGATCCTCGACAAACTTATTTATTATACACGGAAGAATACGAGTGTATGAAGGTTCATTCATTTCCATCCAGGAATTTGAGAAGAGATGCATGAACTTACCTTCAATTAAACCCATTCAACACCAAGTAACTGACATGGACTGGTGCATGATATTTTCTAGACCAAAAAATTACATTTGGACTAGTTCATTTATCCAAATGATTGATTTTGTCTAAAAATAGTATTATTACTGGCAAAAAGTGGAGATCCTGATGAGACGGTTAATCATGAGCTAGCTCATCTGGATCTACACTTTTTGTAAGCCTATTTAGAGGTCTGTAGTGTTGAAAGAGTTAACTCTCTGCACGCTAGCGTTGATAATAACCCGTCATGTAGGTCATAGAAGGTCATTAGAAATGTATCATAATGACAGAATTGTAATGAAATCCCTGCGTTTTCAGTTACATATAAGAAAACCGTAATGAATTGTCGTCTGCTACAATTATTAGCACGGAGTTCAAGCCCTGCTGGAGCCGATACAATTGTGCCCGTTGGCAAGGCATTTAAATTCCACATTGCCTCTTCTCTCTCCCTCATGGCGATGGATTCCATCAGGAATGAGGTCTCGAGAGTGATTAATATAAGTTGTAAGAACTTGTTTCGCAATCGAGCTAAAATAAATGTGTATAAACTAAATATAATAAAACAAGGTAACCTCACATTTATTTTCGTGTTCCGTTGTATTAACTTTTAACAGTATCATACAACGGCCTGTTGTATCGGGTTGCATAGGGTGAAAATGATCGCCTGAACACTTTTTCAAATGTAAATGATCTATATTTAAAACCTCTATATCTCCGCTTTCTACTTTTGAAGAAGATATGGAGTATTATGGAATTATTTATGAGATAGATTTCAAATTGTGCACAGGGCTTTCAGCCAATCCCAAACTATTCTACAAGCACTCAGACTTCATTCAAGAATACTGACAACCCGACGTGCTTATCTACAGTATTTAGTGGCATCTATTAATTCTTGCTGGGTGTCTCTTATAGTCACATAGAAGTGTTAATCCTGATAGATGTAAAAAAGTCGATCATTGTTCAGTTACTTTGAATATGAAATTGGTGAAAAGTGGTTTGCACGCTAGCGGCAGACAAAATCACTTTTGCAAACAGCATAGTGCCAGACAGATCAGACGGAATAGAATGTTCTGTCTGATCAGGCCCTATGCTGTTTGCTAATCGGATAGTGGAGCTAAAGCACTTGGCTGAAAAGCAAACAACATAGATCCTGATCAGAAGCGGCGTTACGTCGTGGCTGATCTGGATCTATGTTGTTTGTAAATGGGACTTTATTTACTCAGCAGGCAAAGGGTTAAATGAACAAACAAACAAATTTGTTTGATTATATATTTGTCTAATGGGAAACATTAGTCAGTTACTTCCCCTGAATACTTAATACTCAGTTACTTCCCCTGTCCTCTTAATTGGGTTCCTCTGTTTTTATCGTTATTTCTTTGCACCACATGCATTCTATCCATTTACATCTATTTTCCCATCTTATGCATTTGGAATTATTACGAAGTGTCGTTCGCCGATCTTAAATGCTATTCTTTTCCAAAAGACACATCGCCGAGAGGCTTACAGTGTGTTAGGCTAGCGCACGACCAGAACTAAGCTAAACACAGGAACATTTAGTGAATCATTCATTGCAGGCATTACAGAACAGAAATCATGGTCCCATCCCCCTTGCCTTCATGATGCTATCTAATCCAGTATTAACATGGCTTGTGTCAATGAAAAGCTGGAAGACAAGCACCCTTTGTGAATGGCAAATTCAGCGGAGGAAGCTAAAAACATTCAGCTCTAGAATGACATTATGTTAGTTCATTCATTATACATGTTGTCTGTAGAAGTACATTTCTTGTACTATTACCGTCTGTCTTACATCAAACACATCAATCTGCATGTCAGTTCAGCTTATATGTACATTTGTATATAATACAAGTGTATATATATATATATATATATATATATATATATATATATAAGAAAATCCGATCATTAATATTACACACAACTCATCAGAAACTTGAACTTTGAGAAATATGTTTAATATAATAATTATTATTGTAGTAAACCATTAACCCTTTCAACACCAAGTAACTCACATGGACTGGTCCATGATCAGTTTTTAGACCAATAAATTAATACGAAAATTACATTTGGACCAGTTCATTTATCAAAATGGGTAATTTTGTCTAAAATAGTAATATTACTGGCAAAAAGTGCAGATCCTGATGAGACGGCTCGTCACGAGCCGGCTCATCTGGATCTACACTTTTTGTAAGCCTATTTAGAGGTCTGTGGTGTTGAAAGGGTTAAAACTAAATAAGATATACATATAATGCTTGAAGCACTCTAACACCATTTAGCATGCATCTATCTATGTTTGGTTAGCGAGCAAGACATTTTGTACATTTTTAAATTGTATATTCTTCTGCAGTTAATTTTAGATATATGTGTTCCTCTCTACATCCGAACAGTTAATTTTAGATATATTTGGGCCCTCTGTACGTCCGAACAGTTAATTTTAGATATATGTGTGGTCCTCTCTACATCCGAACAGTTAATTTTAGATATATATGTGTGGTCCTCTCTACATCCGAACAGTTAATTTTACATATATGTGTGGTCCTCTCTACATCCGAATAGTTAATTTTAGATATATGTGTTCCTCTCTACATCCGAACAGTTAATTTTAGACCGAAAATGAAGAATTATTTAAAATGAGCTAGATCCCATTTCTACCCATTAATTAAATGATGTGAGATGCATATTTTATGCCCCTAAGTTTGTGTATAAATTGTGTATATGAAATATGGAAATACAAAACCAGTCTTAAGCAGCCAGCCAAGGGAGTCACAGAAAGTGGCTGCTTAATAGAGGTCAAATGTATAATAAAACAACATATTGGGAATCTGGAAACTGGCTGCTTAATACAGGTTGGCTGCTTAGTACAAGTGACCAATAACACAGGTTTGACTGTAATGCATTTGACTTTAGTTTAAACTCTGATTGTTTTTAAAAAAGAAAGGCATGTAAAGTTAAATCCTTAACCCATTCAACACCAAGTAACTGACATAGACTGGTCCATGATATTCTTAGACCAATAAATGAATCAGAAAATCACATTTGGACAAGTTCATTTATCAAAATGGGTAATTATGTCTAAAAATAGTCATATCACTGGCAAAAAGTGCAGATCCTGATGAGACGGCTCGTCACGAGCCGGCTCATCTGGATCTACACTTTTTGTAAGCCTATTTAGAGGTCTGTGGTGTTGAAAGGGTTAAATTGGGTTTTGAAATTGTTCAGTGTATATCTATACGTATGTTTGTTTTAATATACATTTTATCAAAACGTAATGATGTAAAAGTATACACTTTCCCGTTTGCAGCAAAATTACTGTTCTATGAATGAATACTTCATTTAACTATTTTTTGATGAATGTAAAGTAATGTAGTGGATTAAAATGTCTTTCTAACGGTACCAAGATCATATTTGTATGATAAGTCTTTCTATAAGAACAAACCTGGCCCCCCCCCGAGGTTATAACACTTTTCTCCAATCTCAAAACTCAGTCTCAAGCGTCTGATTGGTTCAGCTGACAGTAACACTCAAAATCAACCAATCAGATCATTTGAACTTGAGTTTGAGATCGGAGAAAAGTTTTATAACCTCGGGGCCTGCAATGCAGTTAATTCTCATAAATTATATTAAATTATGCAAAAATCCGCTCATTTTTTTGGTTTGTATTTCAACGGCTTGTCCATCTATGTTGTTTTTCGTACAACACGACTCAGTTCACTTCTGTTGTCACTTGAACTTTTAGTATGTCCAAATTTATTGAGGTGTAATTGTATGTGTTTAACTTTGGCGAGAAACGGACAATAGATAAATCAAATAAGCATAAAGTGTTTAACTTCAAAGCAGTTTATAAGTGCTTTATAAGCCTGAGAAAATGATCCTCGATGAAGCCTACTCTTCCCTATCTACGGTCATTATTTATTTTCAACGACCTTTCAATCGTTCTGCTAAGACCTATATAAACCCAATCGAGTGGCGTCTTTCATTAACGTCCAATTTGAACTCGAGACGGTCCTTCTAGCATAACCCGATAAGAGGTATGTAACGCGAGTCAAGTCATATACATTCGGGGTATTCCTATTGTCCAAAATTGGTCACTACTAGTAGTATGGTAATGACATAAAAACAACGGCGGGTGACTAGAGGTCAGTTTATCCTGACCAAGCCGTCCACAGCTGACCACTACGATAATAATAACAGTGGACATAAGCTGCCTGACCTGATTACATTAGGAGGGCCGCTAGGCTTAATATAGATATACGAGATAGGAGTGATATTCTTTAAGATTGCAGTAAAAGAAATGCTCAAATATGTCTTGTATCTCGATAAAGCCACATGATAAGGTCTCACACTTCCATAATCCTTAAATTGGCTTGACCACAACAGGTTCAACAGATATCTATTTCAGAATTATGTCACAGTCAAAATTAGCTCTACGTCTCTCCATAGAGGTAGGGATAATAAATGTTTGCTTTTTACTTTTCTTTTCAATCTTCCCATGAAGTCTTTGCATCATGGGTAAAATAAAGTCTATAAATAGTTCAAATAATTGTAGCAGTTGCCAGTTCATTAATCACTTTTTCTTATTTGTAACTGAAAACTCTGGAAATATATCATGAAATTTCATTAGAATTGTGTCAAAACGACAGAATTCTAATGAAATTCCATCACATATATATTTCACTGTTGTTTTCACCGCTATGTATGTAAAATGCGCATTATTGGTTGGACAAAATTTCATTAACGCTTAAAATGCCAAATAAAAATTGGAAGGAATGTGTAAACAACATAGATCCAGATCAGCCGCGCCATAATACCGTGTCTGATCAGGATCTATGTTGTTTGCTATTCAGCTATTCAGCCAAGTGTTTTAGCTCAACTATAGCAAAAAGCATAGAGCCTGATCAGACGGAACAAGCATAGCTCTATGCTGTATACAAAAAAAAATTTTAGTTGCAATTAACATTTTATGGGTTTCAAACTTCAGAGGAGCACCAAATTTTGTATCCAAATTGTTCTGATGTCAAAATTGTCATTGTCACATTCCCAACATCACATGTTTGGAAACACATTATGAAAAAACTACAGAGTTTTAACCCTTTCCCTCATAGAAACACCTCTTGACGCCATTACCAATACCACAAACATTGACAATGTAGTAGCCAAACCAATGCTCAAAATAAAGGCCAGAATCTCATGTAGACCCAGTAATATCTATGGAGGTGGGATAGATATGGCGACTACTTATCCACTGCATGATAGCTAAATTGTTGTCGTTTGCGTGGAGATATAATAGTATATTAACCTAAAAATCTATGAAGGAAAGGGCTAAATGGCTGTCGTTTGTGTGGAGATATAATAGTATATTAATCTAAATCTCTATGAAGGAATGGGTTAAAAGACAACATTACAATCTTGAGATATATGTAATGAATTTTGCTCTCATTTGGCCCAACTTAGTTACCGTCACATATATACAGAATAGGCTTTGTAAAGTTTGTATAAAGCTCTTTCCTTTCTTTTGCTGTTCACATAGTTTTTGCTAATCATAAAAAGGAAGACAAAAATTAGACACACAAAGAAAATTAGTTGTACATTTCTGTTTTTGGATTTAGACAGCTATATTGTAACATTTCAGCCTTTTAAGCAGCATAGGATTGGATTAGACCCCAGGCCAGGTACCCAAGTAGAACCACTTGCGTTCTGTATGTTAGCTACATTCCAAACTTTAAAAAATCCAGCCTTCAAGCCTAAAGTTCAACCCCACAGTTCTGATAAGCTAGTAACTACCTATGAATGATGTTCACTGTTCAGTCATTATCATGGGGCTAGAGGCTCATTATGAAGACTGGTAAAGCCACCGTTCCACAAAGATATCTATGCCCAATGACATGCAATATGTAGTAGTGTGCCTATTGCCTACCAGCAGTAGGGAGATCAAGTGAGTAACTGGCCTATATGGAATAACGAGTTAACAATTGTTATTTATATGAGTAACTGGCCTATATGGAATAACGAGTTAACAATTGTTATTTATATGAGTAACTGGCCTATATGGAATAAAGAGTTAACAATTATTATTTATATGAGTAACTGGCCTATATGGAATAACGAGTTAACAATTATTATTTATATGAGTAACTGGCCTATATGGAATAAAGAGTTAACAATTGTTATTTATATGAGTAACTGGCCTATATGGAATAAATAGTTAACAATTGTTATTTATATGAGTAACTGGCCTATATGGAATAATGAGTTAACAATTGTTATTTATATGAGTAACTGGCCTATATGGAATAAAGAGTTAACAATTGTTATTTATATGAGTAACTGGCCTATATGGAATAAATAGTTAACAATTGTTATTTATATGAGTAACTGGCCTATATGGAATAATGAGTTAACAATTGTTATTTATATGAGTAACTGGCCTATATGGAATAAAGAGTTAACAATTGTTATTTATATAACTAATTTGGTGGGTGGGGTGCGGCAATGGTGTAGTGTTATTTCTATAGTTGATAGCACAGCTTCGATCCAAGGTCCGAAATCTGCAATTATGAATGGATGAATGAATGAATTAAATGCTTTATATACAAGTACAATCGAATACGAGATACATATTATCAGCTTATTGTCAATTAGAGCCTAGAATGCGAGGCAACACACCATAAATTCTCTTCTCCAATTAATAACTAATTAAACATTAATGATACATTTTCATGCGCAATTTTGAAAACATTTGATTGGAAAATAATTTGAACCGCGGGGTCACATTTCAAATTTCCAACAATGAACTAGTTTGTTTGCGAGGCGAATTCTTGACTTGTGTCCAAACCGTTTTTTAAAAACATCAGATCTGTTCATTTTAGTGCTAGGATCTAATATACACTGACCTCCAAATTTAGTAAATATATCACCTGGTAATAAATGTGTTAAACCAGTACTTATCTAAGCCAATCCTAGATGTTTTTATATAGTTTTCAAAGAACTTCAAATCACACTTTCCTTTATTGAACACCTTGTCAAACAAGGCTGTAAATCTTTTATATGAATTGTACTGAGGATATAATTAAAATAGCAGCCTAAGCACCAAGATACAACACCGTCGGCTTACATTGAATAGCAGCCTAAGCACCAAGATACAACACCATCGGCTTACATTGAAAAGCAGCCTAAGCACCAAGATACAACACCATCGGCTTACATTGAATAGCAGCCTACCCACCAAGATACAACACCGTCGGCTTACATTGAATAGCAGCCTAAGCACCAAGATACAACACCGTCGGCTTACATTGAATAGCAGCCTAAGCACCAAGATACAACACTGTCGGCTTACATTGAATAGCAGCCTAAGCACCAAGATACAACACCGTCAGCTTACATTGAATAGCAGCCTACCCACCAAGATACAACACCGTCGGCTTACATTGAAAAGCAGCCTACCCACCAAGATACAACACCGTCGGCTTACATTGAAAAGCAGCCTACCCACCAAGATACAACACCGTCGGCTTACATTGAAAAGCAGCCTACCCACCAAGATACAACACCGTCGGCTTACATTGAATAGCAGCCTAAGCACCAAGATACAACACCGTCAGCTTACATTGAAAAGCAGCCTAAGCACCAAGATACAACACCGTCGGCTTACATTGAAAAGCGATAGAACTCTGAAATTTAAACTTTTATTTATTTTACAACGATTGCGAAGCAAGTTCTAACAACTTATATTAATCACTCTCGTTGGCGCGGATGAAAGCGTAAATGTGGTCATTCGTGTGGGAGGAAACCGGAGTACCTGTCCGATCTGGCGACCACCGTACCATCTCAAATTCTTCCGGATCCGAGGATCGAACCAGGGTTGCATTGGTGAGAAGCGAGTGTGCTAACCACTGCGCTAATCGGGACAGCATTCAGTTCACACTAAACATTGGCCGTGAGGTTACGGTTGTTGACTTTAAATCACTTGCCTCTCTCCACTGTAGGTTCGAATCCCACTGGGGGTGTAGAATTCTTACATGTGAGGACGCTGTCCGGCTGGCTTGCAGAAGGTCAGTGGTTCTACCTGGGTGCTCTAGGCTCGACTGGGTGCTTACATGTGAGGACGCTGTCCACCTGGCTTGTGATAGGTCAGTGGTTCTACCTGGGTGCTCTAGGCTCGACTGGGTGCTTACATGTGAGGACGCTGTCCACCTGGCTTGTGATAGGTCAGTGGTTCTACCTGGGTGCTCTAGGCTCGACTGGGTGCTTAATGTGAGGACGCTGTCCACTGGCTGTGATAGGTCAGTGGTTTTACCTGGGTGCTCTAGGCTTGACTGGGTGCTACATGTGAGGACGCTGTCCCTGGCTTGTGATAGGTCAGGGGTTCTACCTGGGTGCTCTAGGCTCGACTGGGTGCTTACATGTGAGGACGCTGTCCGGCTGGTTGTGATAGGTCAGTGTTTCTACCTGGGTGCTCTAGGCTCGACTGGGTGCTTACATGTGAGGACGCTGTCCGGCTGGCTTTGATAGGTCAGTGGTTCTACCTGGGTGCTCTAGGCTCGACTGGGTGCTTACATGTGAGGACGCTGTCCGGCTGGCTTGCAGAAGGTCAGTGGTTCTACCTGGGTGCTCTAGGCTCGACTGGGTGCTTACATGTGAGGACGCTGTCCGGCTGGCTTGCAGAAGGTCAGTGGTTCTACCTGGGTGCTCTAGGCTCGACTGGGTGCTTACATGTGAGGACGCTGTCCGGCTGGCTTGTGATAGGTCAGTGGTTCTACCTGGGTGCTCTAGGCTCGACTGGGTGCTTACATGTGAGGACGCTGTCCGGCTGGCTTACAGAAGGTCAGTGGTTTGACCCAGGTGCCCAGATGTGCGTGAAATACTGCTCGGAGTGGTACCCGGGGTCTTCCTCCACAACTAATAGCATGAGAATCAATCACGACATGACCTAAGCTGTTGGCGCAAGCTTAAACAAACAAGCAAACTTAAATTCAAGATTAAAGTCTTGCAATGGAGACAACACACGTTGACCGGGGGGAAAAAAAGTTGGGATTCCAAAACAAAAAATGACCTGACATATGTAAAATAACTTATCAGCAGAAATACATTGCAAACATCGAGGATTGGCGAAATGGAATTCATCATAGTCTTGTATCGTGATTAAATTTCATTCACTGGTATGTAAAAAGAAATGGTTCAAGGTCCTTTTCTAGAATGAAATACACGAAATAGCATCATGACAGCTAAATGCTCATTTCTATGTATACATGTAATTGAAAATCCGTGAATGACTTTAAATAGATCGTGGAATATCTCATGTATTAACCCTTTCCTTCATAGAGATTTAGGTTAATATACTATTATATATCCATGCAAACAACAGCCATTTAGCTATCATGCAGTGGATAAGTAGTCGCCATATCTATCCTACCTCAATAGATATTACTGGGACTACATGAGATTCTGGCCTTTATTATGAACATTGGTTTGGCTACTATCTTGTCAATGTATGTCGTATTGTTAATGGCGTCAGGAGGTGCTTCTATGAGGGAAACGGTTAAGTCAGCACTTCACAATGGTCATTATATTGGCTAGCTTCAAGTGGGTTACATGGTAGGTCGCCTGGTCATGACTTGATGATTATCATATTAACGTATACCATCATTAACGATGTACATCTGACCTATATAGTAATTAACCTTCGATGGTCAGCTAATAATACACGTGAATTAAGCTTATAAATGTATGTCAGCGTGCCAACTAGGTTTCATAAGGAATATTAATTGGAAAGCTTGGAATTTTCTACCAGTACAATTTCAAATGCAGGGCATATTTTGCTTACATTGATGTCAGTGCGATCACGTATGTTTTTCTATACTTTGCTTTTATTAGTAGATGTACATTACTTTATGCTTTCCTAAGAAATATAGACATTTATCAGTGAAATAAAGCTGTGTTATTCCACTGGTTGAATAACACGTTTGATTTCTCACTGCTTTGTACATGTGGTACCTAGCCGCTGCGTGTTGAAATGTTGTCAACGTGGATATTTTCGGACTCAAGCTGTCAATGACTTCATTTGTAACATATTTGATGGTGATCTAAACAAGACGTTCTAGCACCATTTAGTGCACGGTTGCATCGTTTTCTATCATTAAAAACACTTTTCAGCCTAAAACAAAAAGAAAATTTGTTTGCTTAACCCTTTCAACCCCACAGGCCTCTAAATAGGCTTATGAAAAGTGTAGATCCAGATGAGCCGGCTCGTGACGAGCCGTCTCATCAGGATCTGCACTTTTTTGCCAGTAATAATTATTACTATTTTTAGATAAAATTACCCATTTTGATAAATGAACTGGTCCAAAGGTAATTTTCTTATTAATTTATTGGTCTGAAAATATCACGCACCAGTCCATGTCAGTTACTTGGGGTTGAATGGGTTAAATGAATGATAGAATAATATTTCACCCATGAACATTGAAAGCTATTATTATCACTCTGCCTGGAAGGAAAGGCCGCCTTACATCATCATATACTGGTTAGAAACGTACAGTTTGATCACTAAGCATGGCATTACCATACACAGATCACCCAGAGGTAAAACAGATTTTCTCAGATCTCAAGCTTAAGCTCAAGGAATTTGATTGGTTGAGCCATAGTTTTACACTCTGCATAACCAATCAGAAGCTTGAGACTTAAGATCTGTTAACAATTTTATAACCTCGGGACCATGTACAAGGCTTCGAAGTGAAACTGGGCAATTGTGTAGCTAAACGAGCTGCGATTGGTTCTCTGTTAACCCATTTCATTCTGGATACATTTAAAGGCCTTGCAAACAACATAGATCCAGATCGGCCGCAGCAGGACGCTGCGTGCTGATCAGGATCTATGTTGTTTGCTACATAGCCAAGTGTCTTAGCAAGATCATCTGAATAGCAAACAGCATAGAGCCTGATCAGACGGCATGTTCCGTGGCGGCTGATCTGGCTCTATATTCTTTGCAAATACTGTTTGAACGGTATCCAGAATGAAATGGTTAATTGTCAAGCAACATGGCATTGACAATTAATGAACTAAACTTGGACACCAGCTATCGTATATTCTCGGCCATAAGTCGATCTCGGCCATAAGTCAAGGGTCAAATGTTGGCTTCAAATGCCGATTTTAATCTGGATCCTTCCATAAGTCACTGGTACTTTGTGGATTTACGATATTCGTTACGACAATGGTGTTTTCTCTCATTATTGAATGAAACTTGAGCTAAATTTGAGATATTCAGTTGACTTTTATTCCATTACAAATCATAACAAAAGGCACTGATGCACAACAATGATTTATGGAGTTTGTTTAGCTTTTCTATTGTTTATAAAGTAAATAATTGTCTACGTGAATTGTTATATTAAATAAAAATAAAACAAACAAACATAAATAAACATCCAAATAATAATATTTTTTCTCTAAAAGTTTCTCTCTCTAATCACTGAACGTGATTCAAATGATGTAACTACCTCAGTATGTGTGTCTAACTGACAACTATGGCAACAATAGAGCCCCGCTGGAGCCGGTACGATTGTGCCCTTAGGAAAGAAGGCATTTAAATTCCATATTTCCTCTTCTCACTCCCTCGTGGCGATGGATTCCATCAGGAATGAGGTCTCGAGAGAGTGATTAATATACGTTGAAAGAACTTGTTTCACAATTGAGCCAAATAAAATTGTATAAACTAACTGACAACTGCCGCTAAAAGAGTCAAACAATGCCACTGCTTAAATGACTGAATATTGTTGATAGGCCCTAAAACACAACTTCATCAGTCAGAAACCGAAAGCAGTTTTTTCCTATCCTTACACCCTTGTGATCTTGTTTAAATGTTGCATAAATTCACAATAGAACTGACGAGATAATTTTTATTCACATGACTGAAAGATGTTAAATAATCTACATCATTATCTGCTACAAAAAACCTAGAATAAAACCAAAATTACAAGCAATTTAATAACACGACTTTTATAGGTAATAAAAAATGCAAAATCAGCTGGAGACAGTGGTATCGGGTTAGCTTTTTTCTTCTTCAAAAGATGGGTGAAATGTTCGCGACTGGCCTTATGCCAATGTCCTTACAAAACTCGCCACTTTATGTGACTACGCTGCTATGAAATATATTAAAATATTCATGACATCAAAGGGTTGTCGCATTCTGCATGATCAAGATTATGCCAAGTGTTATACACATACACATTTATAATAACTCAGCTTAAGTCGAATTTCAAGCTGGAATGTCGATGAATTTTTACCTACATGTTTTCAGAAAAATAAGGAGTCAAAGCGACATTACATCGCTAAAATAAAAATACAAACAATTTGTTTACGTATAAATAGCATTGCTACTACAAATTCTTCAGAAATAATTCGAACACTTAACATTGAATCGATAAACAGTGTTTTTGTCAATGTGGTCTACAAACTCTCAAAAAGCGAAAGTAGGATTTCATATAACGGTCAGCCACGCTACTGAATTGACTTTTGTTTATCATTGAAGTCTATCCTAAATGCACGATACTGTTGTTTAAGAGATCATTTATTGTTATGTTATATTTCGAGTTTTACACCTGCATCAGCACCATTTTGGGCTGTATCGCCGGCTGGCAGTTTACCTAACAACACCTTTCCTGGGCAGGCTCCAGCGGTTAACCAGTACTTGGGTGCACCAACCTCCGTAAGAAACTGCCAACTTTTTCATATAAATGCGACACGGCCTGAGCGGGTGGAGATCATTTAAATCGGATCTAAAACATAGATCTGCATAGGGCTCACATGTGAGATATAGTGGTAAATCTGTATTTAACCCTTTCAACCCCACAGGCCTCTAAATAGGCTTATGAAAAGTGTAGATCCAGATGAGCCGGCTCGTGACGAGCCGTCTCATCAGGATCTGCACTTTTTTGCCAGTAATAATTATTACTATTTTTAGATAAAATTACCCATTTTGATAAATGAACTGGTCCAAAGGTAATTTTCTTATTAATTTATTGGTCTGAATATATCACGCACCAGTCCATGTCAGTTACTTGGGGTTGAATGGGTTAAATTGTGTTAATCAGGATGCACGCTTTGTGTTGCACATGACGTTGACCCTATTATCAGATTTTTAGGCAAATATTATGGAAAAAAAGATACCATATAATAGGAAATTACATTCTATAGACATTTGTGTTTTCACTAATATAATGTCGCTTTAAATTTGCCAATCATTTATGTATGTAAACGGCGATACCTCATAATCAAAATTCCTTAGTATGTACTTATTATTTTATAGATTTTTGGTCTCGAAGATGATAAATTGACGATCGCTTAATATGGAAATAAATTAATTTCATACAAAATGGTAAGACTTAGAAAAGCACTCATGAATCCGGGGAACATACTGACAATTACAAAACATACAAATTCCAAACCAGGGGGACAATATTTAGCTTTTAAAACTATGCATGTTTTTAGTATAATAACTTAATAAAATCATGCATGACTTTTCCCATTTAACATATGAATATGTTTTGTTAATACTGCTGCGTATTTAGAACACAAAGCGACATGTTACAAAATGAAGACTGGATCCAAGACTTTCAAAATCTTTGAAATTACACATATGATGCACAATTTTGGGACTGAAATTGTAAATAGATTAGGGCGAACGAATAGAAGATAGAAAATTCTGAGTACCGGTACAATGTCTGATCAGCATAGATTCAGATTAATAAAAAGGGCACTCCCGAGTTTAGCGCCAGAAAGGGCACACTTACCGTAATGATTTTAGCATGTTCCTCTTTCTCCCCAAAAAGGGCACATTTGAAGGTACATGTAGATTTCATCCCAAACTTGCGATACACTTTTTATAACCTACATCAGTCTTCCCGAAATCCGTAGGACCGCCTGACATGTCAGACAAAAAATCCTTCGGTCAGACAAAATATATTGAAAGTTTAAGTGCATTTTAATCATTTGTCTGACCGGTGTCAGACAAACTCTGGCAAAGTTTCGTGAAGACTGTACATACAAATTGTAGATGAACTGTATATTGCCTTGAATTTGCTGAATATGTAATATTGACTTAGATCATGTCAACGGGTCTTACATCATTCTAACAACAGTTACTGCTTAGATGATCACTCTGAAAATTTGTTAATATGGCTCTTAGTTTGGCTCCAAGATTTTCAAATTGGCTCAGGTATTTTTCAATTGGCAACAGAAATGGCGCAGACAAAGATTCAGACCCTGAGGAGCAGCATACATGTGCTTTTAGCTCGACTGCGAAACAAGTTCGTACAACTTATATTAATCACTCTCGAGACCTCATTCCTGATGGAATCCATCGCCATGAAGGAGAGAGAAGAGGCAATGTGAAATTTAAATGCCTTGCCTAAGGGCACAATCGTAACGGCTCCAGCGGGGCTCAAACTCTGGACCTTTCGCACCTGAAGCGAACGTGCATCCACTGCGCTATTACGACTTCCACAAATGCCATTAATCCCAGGTAAAAGCATTCAATGGACATATTTGCAACCTCGAGGTTATTGAGACTCTTCAGAGTTGCTTAACCCTTAGAATACTGAATAAATTGGGAGGAATGTGCAAATAACATAGATCCTGAGCAGTTGTGGCGTAACGATGCATCTGATCAGAATCTATGTTGCTTGCTATTCAGCCAAGTGATTTAGCCCCACTATCTGAATAGCAAACAGCAGAGCTTGATCAGATGGCATGTTCTGTGCCATCTGATCTGGCTCTATGCTGTTTGCAAAAACGAATATACTCTTTAAACCGAGGTCTTGTGTCGGTGCTATCTACCGTGCAAGTAAAAGATCACTAGAGGAGATGCTGGAATGGCTCTCTGTCTGTATTATTGCACTATCCTCTGAAATTCTAAAATGAATAATCTCTTCAGGATGCGTTGCTCAAATGGGCAACTGGTAGCGACGTTAAATAAACGTAAAATGCATTCCCTGTGAATTCGAAGTGTTTGTATTAATCATAATATAATGACATCACAACATAGGCGTGTCCTGTACTATACTTACGTCTTGGTGCCTCTTCAGTTACAGACTCGAGAAAGTCCTGTGGGGTCATATAAGTCACACCTTCACGCTGTACCGATGCAAACTGCTGAAATCTCTCCTCTCGATGTGTTAGTGGCGCCGACACTGGAGTCTTCTGTACAAAGTTAGAACAAAACAATATACAGTCAAACCTGTCTTAAGCAGCCAGCCAAGGGAATAACAGAAAGTGGCTGCTTAGCACAGGTGGTTGCTTAATAGAGGTCAAATGTATAATAAAACAGCAATTTGGGAATCTGGACACTGGCTGCTTAATACAGGTTGGCTGCTTAATGGAGGTGACCACTAACACAGGTGTGACTGTAATCCAATAGATCTATACAATGCTTGACAAATACACAACCATCATTAATGTACATGACTCATTCAGCTCAATTACCATTCAATAAAATAAATATTATTAAATATTAATGCAGAGAATATTTGTTGGCTTCAGTGATTTATCAAATTGTTTTATTTCAGTAGAGCGACAGCAATATATCAATGCACATGTGAAATATGGTGGAAGTTGTGATAGCGCAGTGGTAGCGTGCGAAAGGACCGGAGTTTGAGCCCTGCTGGAGCAGTTACATTGTGCCCTTAGGCAATGCATTTAAATTACATGTTGCCTCTTCTCTCTCCCTCATGGCGATGGATTTCATCAGGAATGAGGTCTCGAGAGTGATTAATAATATTAATATATAATACATAACTAATATAAGTTGTAAGAACCACTTTACTTAGATACCACGTGTAGGACGCGTGTTTCATGTTGTCATTACACTACATGTTATATTTATATATTATTTATAACAAACTAGAATGTAATTTTGCTTAATGTGAAATAAATGTGGTTTTAAGACATTAATGGTGCTAAGATATTGAATTATGGACGACATCTTATAAAATGACGTCACAAACAGATTTATTCTGAAGGCGTTCATTTCAGGCATACGTAACTTTATTTTACGCTGTCCAATGAAAAATAGAAATTTATTTTGATTCGATTAGTCTTTTGCCTCCATAGCTCAGTTCCTCCGTAATAACAATTTACAAAGATTTAATATGCGTAAATTTCCTCACGCTAGGCATGTTTTATCAAAATTGCCCATATAAAAATGGAATATTCGCATAAAGTGCAATTTCGTGATTCTGAACTGGAATATAGAATTAAGAAGGTCAATAACATATATTGTGCATACTTATCAATATTTCAAACCACAAAATAAGAATGTACTCAAAATTGGCTTTTTGTGCTTTTAAATCTCCGACAAGTGTGGACTTGGTGCTAAACTGGTGCATCAACCTGTGTATGCATATATACACATACATCTGTTTAGTGTTGAGCTCGCGTAATTTTGTCAATATGTTCCATTCATGAATGAAGCTACCCGGTATTTAAACAGGGTGGGTAGAGTACATAATCATAAGCATAATAGATTATCATATTACACGAAAGTCTGCAAAATCTGGAGTATGAAAATATACCTCCTGCACTGATCGATTTATCAATCTTTCATAGCTAATTCTATACCTGATATATGTAATGATTGATGCACAAATCATGAAAAGCACTTTCATTGTGATGCAAGATTTAATAACAAATCCAGCACATTCCTTTGAAAATAATGGGCTTGAGCCCAAACTTCAATATTGGAAACACAAGTGACCTCCTACTATATAATGTTGCTTGAATGCAAATGGTTTATTATAACAATATGCTCTTCATTAGGCTGACCTTCTGATTCTAATGTTGTGTGTTTTACATTTATTTATCATCGCTACCGGTTGCCCATATGAGCGACGCCTCCTGAAGAGATTAGTTATTTTAGATTTTGGAGGATAGTGCATGATACAGACAGAGACCCATTCCAGAATCTCCTCTGGTTCTTTTACGTGCACGGTGTAAAGCACCGACACAAGACCTCGGTTTAACGTCCCATTTGAAAGACTGTTAATTATATTAGGGTCAGACGGGGAATCGAACCTGCGATCCCTGGATTACCAGTCCAGCATGTTACCACTGAGCTATAGATCCGTCTGTTCTGATTCTTAAAAGAAAACACTTGTATATATATGTATCTATCTATATCACACCCGATGTTTAAAATTCCTTTCTAAATGGACTTGTTGAGAAACTGTACAAGCAAGCTACACATGATTTAAAGGGGCCATTGAATAGCTACATTGACTGTTGAATCGGAGATAATTGCAATGAAATACTTTGTAGGCTATTCATTAATATTTATAGATTATGATTTAAAATGAGAATAAAATGCTGGCTTCATCACTTTCTCATAGAAAAAGTACAATATAGTGAGTACCACAATTATTTATATGACAAATTACTTTTATTATTATATGTGATAATTAAAAAATATATATTTACTGAGATTACCGTATTTAGCTGTGTATAGTGCGCTACCGTGTATAGTGCGCACCCACGATCTGGCACGAAAATCGGCGGAAAAACTGAGTTCCTATGTATACTGCGCACGTGAAAAACGCAATTTTCCAAGTCAAAATTTAACATTTCTCAAGAATCGCTAAAAATTGTGCTCCGTGATTTTTACAACTTATATTAATCACTCGAGATATACCTCATCGAGTAACGGTAACGCACTCGGGCACACCTGCTCAAATTTCTCGACACGTTCTCAAACATCTCAACACGTTCTCAAACATGTCAGCAGATGCTCAAACTTCTCAACACGTGAAGCCTACCTAATTAACTGGGACCCATTGTGAAAGGTTTGTCGAAATTAATTATCGCTACAATCAATTGAAATACTGCAGCCAAAAAAGTTTTTTTTTTATGCAATGCATTGTACATTGTACGGCGAAGTACGCGAAAAGTACGGGAAATATTACATACGATAAAACCACGTGATGTTATCAAATCGCCATTTTTTATGCATTTACCTTTTCAATTAAATTCATCAAAGTTTGCCAAAATAAACGAAATATATGCTAATTTTGTGGTCTTATTCATTTGATTTATTTATATAGACTATCGGCAACTGGTTTTAATAGCTAGTTTATAACGATTGTCGAATGTAACAACTTATAGAATGACTGTGGGCCGTTCGGGTCGAATTTCAGTTTTTTCACGAAATTTTGGTCCGGAAAAAAATGTCCTGATGTCTGTACTGGTGTATAATGCGCAGTAGATAAAATGGATGAGGATTTCAGTAAGAAATGTGCGCACTATACACAGCTAAATACGGTATACAGCCAATAGAGATGTGTAGTCATTTGCTACAAAAAGTGATCAAAACATTTGGTTGATTATGCCACTTTTGTCCAAAAAGACACCGACACAAACTGTGGACCTTGAATGTAATGTGTATATAGATGAAGAATTTATGTTTATAATAGTCAGTCTGTAGAAAACAATGATGTAGAAATTGATACCTGAATCATATGATTTTAAGAAATATATATATACAATGTACATAAATAATATATACATATAGGGAGGGTACAGCCATATTATTTTTTAAAATATTGCATTTAGTTTTCACATTGTGTGTAGACCGCATTAAAAAAAAAAATTATGGTAGTAATTGTTATAGTATTTGCTTCCAATTTTTGAACAATTGAGGTGAGCATGTTTGAGGTAGATGACGAGGCCCTGTCTGTCTGTCTGTCTGTCTGCCTGCCTGCCTGCCTGCCTGCCTGCCTGCCTGCCTGCCTGCCTGCCTGCCTGCCTGCCTGCCTGCCTGCCTGCCTGCCTGCCCTGCCTGCCTGCTGCTGCCTGTCTGTCTGTTGTCTGTCTGTCTGTCTGTCTGTTCTGTCTGTCTGTCTGTCGTTGTCTGTCTGTCTGTCTGTCTGTTCTGTCTGTCTGTCTGTCGTCTGTCTGTCTGTCTGTCTGTCTGTCTGTCTGTCTGTCTGTCTGTCTGTCTGTCTGTCTGTCTGTCTGTCTGTCTGTCTGTCTGTCTGTCTGTCTGTCTGTCTGTCTGTCTGTCTGTCTGTCTGTCTGTCTGTCTGTCTGTCTGTCTGTCTGTCTGTCTGTCTGTCTGTCTGTCTGTCTGTCTGTCTGTCTGTCTGTCTGTCTGTCTGTCTGTCTGTCTGTCTGTCTGTCTGTCTGTCTGTCTGTCTGTCTGTCTGTCTGTCTGTCTGTCTGTCTGTCTGTCTGTCTGTCTGTCTGTCTGTCTGTCTGTCTGTCTGTCTGTCTGTCTGTCTGTCTGTCTGTCTGTCTGTCTGTCTGTCTGTCTGTCTGTCTGTCTGTCTGTCTGTCTGTCTGTCTGTCTGTCTGTCTGTCTGTCTGTCTGTCTGTCTGTCTGTCTGTCTGTCTGTCTGTCTGTCTTGTTGTAACATACAAATATAGATAATTCAAGCTGGTGATCAAACTTGTTCCGAGATAGTATGCCAACAGATAGTGTGCGTACGTTTGGTGAAGATTGGCTTAAAATTGTTGAAGTTAGAGAGCGGACATCATTGTGAATGTCTCCAGCCCGCAGGAGATGAATGTTTATGACTCATGTTTTATAAATATATAGTTTTAATGTTTATTAGACTTTTAATGTTTTACATAATACTAAAAGTGCAAAATTAATTATTAAATATATTACTTAGTTATACATTTTAATTCAATTCAATATACTTATTGCATTAAATATGATAACATATTTATAGCAAACAATACATAAACAAAGTACACTGGAAAGATACATTTTTAGAAGAGCATAGATGGTTGTGGTGTCAAAATTGTTAATTTCTTGCTAAATTTGCGTAATATATACATTTGGATAGGTTTTGAAAAATGTTCCTATTAAATTCTCTGTAAGTAAGGTTAGCGCATACCCGCATAGTAAGTACACATTATATATAAACATTTGTAATATATTATTTAGCATAGAGAGCAAACAGCTATTATAATATGATTAAGCAATTCAATTAATGCAGCACTTTCCCACACTCTGGTTAATTGTAGCACATAATCAATTGATACTTTCTATTCAATTAGTAATCATAGCTTATAAATGGTTAACAAATAGCATAAATTTTAACAACTCCAACTTTAGGTGTATTCTATCAACACTGATGGAGAATTTGTGATGTTTTCTCTTTCATGGAGCATGATTAAATTAGTCCTTAGGTATCAACATATTTGTGACCATACTGTGCTTGTGCAAAAATGCTGATGACTAATTGACAAGGTTCTTTCATCTATTATCTGATTAATCAAGTAGGCTTGTCAATATTAACTGTGACATTTGACTCCTGATTAGCTTGATAATCTTTACATAGTTGCCTCCCTTATACCTGATGTTGTCCTGTTGAGGCCTTTTTTCTTAAATCATGTAAACATCTGTGAAACAGATACATTGCCAGCCCACAATTACCAACAGAATGAAATTAAGTTTAAGATTATTTAAATATATATTATAATTTTTTATTATTTGATAAATTGTTATCATAAAATGAAAACGAGAACAGCAGTGTAATGAATGTTTATAGAATTTAAACGACATGTTTATATGACATTCCTATGTGTATTATATACATACACAAGTCAAGAAAGTGTTGATATGACTCTTAAAGTAGAATAAGTATTATAAATACCTCTACATTTTCTCGGGCAGCATAAACTTTTGGTAAGAAATTTTCGTTTTTGCGCAATTTCTTCCATGTGTACCAGGCGACAACGCAAGTGCACGATGTTCCGATAAGAACAGTTGTACTAAGCCCTGTTTGTTTGTGTCTAACAGTGTGCAATTGCCTGAAATTGGCATTAACAGCTTTAAAAGTTGAAAAATATTTCCTAATCACTTTTGCAGCCATTTTGTAAATCTTTTATAAACTTTACTCTGGCTCTACTGTATGTGTTTAAAGAAAGATATGCAGACACTGAGAGGAACCAGCAATCACCAATAATACGCATGCGCACATAGGTCATGTCTAAACTAGTAACAGACTGGGAAATTGAAACGAGAACGGTATTTTAGTAGTAGTGTGTTCTCACTTCAATATCAGTATACACGCGTGAAATGAAAACGGATTATAGCGGTTAAAAGTATGATAGCTCATAAGTTCTTAGTATCGACTGGATATAACAAGCAAAATTAATTTCAACGCAACTATTAAATACGCGTTTAATGCTTATGCATTGATTGGAATAAATTAATAATTATATTTTGAATGGAATTTTATAATTTAATGAGAACTTAAAGGTAAGAGATATTATAAAGACAGACAGATATTGTGTGTTTTAAAAGAGAAAGTTGTAGCAGTCCACTTTAATTATCACTTAATCGCGCTACTCCATATATCATTTATATCCTGGTTTATAAAATAATGAAGAATGCATCCTTATATTAAATAAAGTATTAAAGTATCTTTTTGGAATACGATTTTGCTACAGGTTTGTTTTATGTACATGACCAGATCGAAAAGAGTGACAACGAACACATGTATCAAACGACTTGACTTTTTATCTATGTTTGAAAATATTTAAACAACACGTTTAGTAGTAACCTTTTATCTTAGATGTACTATCGTGATAACCATACAGCAAGATTGTATCAATCTTCGTGTTAACATTATATACATGTGGTAAAAGTTAGGCCTACGTCAGTAGCTGGAATAATAATATACAAATTATTAAACTTGGGGAATTATGAGTTAAGCATAAAACGGTTATATTTATAACTCTGCACGATTAAATTGAAGTCATGCATAAGATACAGAGCATGGTTGCATATGTTAATGACATTGTTACGTTGTTTTGAGCCAGATGTTATGTCACGATGACATACGATGTTCTTGGATTCTAGTCTATGAGAATCTTTAAATTTGTTGTTTGCATTATATGTACAATGTATGTGCATGTATGATACTGTAATAATGCTTGTACAACGATTGCGAATCAAGTTTTAACAACTTATATTAATCACTCTCGTTTGCGCGGATGAAATCGTATATGTGGTCATTCGTGTGGGAGGAAACCGGAGAAAACCCACCTGTCCGATCACCGTACGTACCATTTCACATACTTCCCGGTCCGAGAATCGAACCCAGGTTGCATTGGTGAGAAACGAGCGTGCTAACCACTGTACTAATCGTGGAAGTCGTGATAGCGCAGTGGATGCGCGTTCGCTCCAGGTGCGAGAGGTCCGGAGTTCGAGCCCCGCTGGAGCCGTTACGAGTGTGTCCTTAGGCAAGGCATTTAAGTTCCACATGCCTCTTCTCTCTCCCTCGTGGCGATGGATTCCATCAGGAATGAGGTCTCGAGAGTGATTAATATAAGTTGTAAGAACGTGTTTCGCAATCGAGCTAAAAAATAAATTTGTATATACAATCGGACAGTCTATAAAAATGTAACTCGTCGAAAATATAGCACGAAAGAGAATGTTACATCTTACAAAACGCGTTCATATCACTGTAAATAGAATCTGAAATGTTGATATGTTGTTAATATGTCTATGTACTTATTTGTTGTCATAAATACAAAGTGGAAATAAAGGAGTATACACATCAATATATATATATTATATATATCCAAAGAAGAAACATAGCAGGCAGGCAGGTAGGCAGGCAGGCAGGCATGCATGCAGGCAGGTCCATCCATTGACCAGACGATTGATCGCTAAATCTCCGGCCCTCCTCTTTAAAGCAATGTCTAATCTTAATGCATAATTACTCAATTTTTAGTGATATTCTGTCTGTGAACGAATTCACTGACATAATAGCAATAACATTTTATTATTAAAATTGTGTGTACCTACTCAGTAGTTAGAGTAGCCCACGACACCATCCTGGAGCTGTTACATCTTCTTGTCAGACACGAAAGGTCCCAAGAATATTTCAGTAATCTGTCATAAAACGTTATTATTGTTTATCAATTAAAGGTATCGAAAGCCGATTATTCCATACATTCCAATAGATAATTAAAAGTCATTCGAGCATGGTGAAGAAGTTTGGACATATGGCAGACACCGCGTCTGTGTCGGAGAAGGTGCAATTAAATTCTCTGCTCGATCCAATCAGCTCAACTCGTTATCGGATACCAAACATCTAAATGGATTTATATTTAAAAGAAGACAATAATATTTTATTCTAACATGTATAGTCTTTGTAATTTCAGTACTGACGGATGCTAATTCAATGTCTGACGTACAAGAAAACGGGATTAAACAAAAAAGGATATTATTTCTCTAAACCAGGAGTTCGTGCTTGTTGGATTATGAATGTTGAAGCAGTTTAATTTTTAACACGTGTTATGAAGAAAAATCTGTGAAATAGTGTCTTTAGTTGTGATTTCAAAACAAAGTGTTGAAATATTATACATGTTTATATGAAAATGTGATTAGATAAAACAAAATGTCAAAGCAGCGGACAGATGTATCCACGTGATACATGAGGATCCAATTCGCTCTTTAGAAACACGGATATTATGTGCTATACCTTTTTTGTTTTATATCGGATATATTGGATAGGAACCACTTATTTGAATGAGTGACTTGTGTGTAACTTGGTTAAGCGGCTGTCGGTCGCATCCATGTGGTATTTAAGCAATGAGACCCGCCTTGCTCGCCAGTTTACTAGTAACGACTAGTCCTGGGTTTCAGGCCGGACCCATACATAACTTAATAAAACAGTGGAGCCCCTACCAGACAGGGAACAACGAAATACCCTCAGGCTGGAGTGAGTTGGACGGAAGAAAACACTATCTCCAAGCTAAACACAACAGATACGTGGAGATGCACCCTAACGGGACAAGAGGAGTGACCTCCGTCACCGAATATTGTAAGTATATAGATTTATAGATATAAATGCAGATCTCGAGAGCTCTTTAATGAATTTGCAATATTGGTCTGGTTAGTTAGTAAAACGCAATACAATTATATTAGTATGTGCTAATTGTCTTTACATTTACCCAATACTCACACATTAAACGTTACTAGCGTATCGACAATATTTCTGTAGGCTAAATATATACTGAATATACGTAAATATATTATTGTATAACCTTTCTTCTCAAAATGAAGAAAAATACAATATATATTTGTGATATTTACCTACCAACTGTCAATATTGATACTTTGTTCATGTTGACTTGTTATGCCATTTAATGTACATTATCTGTCTATCTAACACAACATGTGGACAATCGTGATGGTCGAGTTCTCAAATGCCATCATATTATATACAAATAAACTAGAACCAGTCCGTTGGAAGTGTTATAATTTGTCTTGTGCTATCAGGACCTGCTTGGTTGACGGCTATAGTCCGGACTAAATGTAATTACAAACACGATGGCGTTGGTACCTGATCACTCGAGAAACAGACAGTACTAACACAGACAGACAGACAGACAGACAGACAGACAGACAGACATACAGACAGACAGACAGACAGACAGACAGACAGACAGACAGACAGACAGACAGACAGACAGACAGACAGACAGACAGACAGACAGACAGACAGACAGACAGACAGACAGACAGACAGACAGACAGACAGACAGACAGACGAGACAGACAGACAGACAGACAGACAGACAGACAGACAGACAGACAGACAGACAGACAGACAGACAGACAGACAGACAGACAGACAGACAGACAGACAGACAGACAGACAGACAGACAGACAGACAGACAGACAGACAGACAGACAGACAGAGACGACAGACAGACAGACAGACAGACAGACAGACAGACAGACAGACAGACAGACAGACAGACAGACAGACAGACAGACAGACAGACAGACAGACAGACAGACAGACAGACAGACAGACAGACAGACAGACAGACAGACAGACAGACAGACAGACAGACAGACAGACAGACAGAAAGACAGACAGACAGACAGACAGACAGACAGACAGACAGACAGACAGACAGACAGACAGACAGACAGACAGACAGACAGACAGACAGACAGACAGACAGACAGACAGACAGACAGACAGACAGACAGACAGACAGACAGACAGGACAGACAGACAGACAGACAGACAGACAGACAGACAGACAGACAGACAGACAGACAGACAGACAGACAGACAGACAGACAGACAGACAGACAGACAGACTGATAAAAACTTTTATTTTTACAAACCAGATTACGTGCGGTATCTGCTGCCGAGTTATATTCTTATACTGGTATACAATGGTCTATAATAGATCGCATTTGTCCATGCAGTAGTATATATATCTTTATTACCTCCACTGACGGGAGAGCTACACAAAAGCACATACAAGTGCACAACATATAGACATGAGGGAGAATGAAGTGACAATGTGGGTTTAAGTGTCTTGTCGAAGGTCACTACGGTCGTGGTTATTGAACTCATTTCCACTCAGCATAGAGGCGAACACCTGTCTGCAGTGTGTTGTTGTTGTTGTTGTGTTACAGTCCTATGCATTTAGAATAATGCCAGGCACCTTCACGTTCCTGGTTGTAAGCATAATGCCTATTACCAGTATTAAAATAGATAATGAGTTCCTAATACGCTATTCCTGTCCCAGTCGGGAAATGAAATAATTACACCAGGATTGAAAGATAGACAATTGCGTTCTGCATGACTCGATAAACAACGGCAACCTGGGTTGTACTTAACATATTAGTAGACCTACGATCTACCTAGGGTCTCTCTCGTGTGTTGGTATCATGCTGAGCTCTGGAATTAGAATACGCGGGAGAAAACTTATGAACGTAGAAATTACTGAAAACTGTGTGCAATCGGGTAACATTTGCTACCGTATGTACATGCTTAAAATATATTGAATTTGTTTATATTTATTCTTTATCATAGCCGATTTTATATTAGCTGAAGAACCATCGATGTACGCTTGACAATAATCATACATTTCACCGATTCCTAAACTAGTTTCTATCTTGTCAATCGATTGGTATTTGAGTGCATACCACATTGTACATTATTTAACACACGCATTGTGCTAGTTATTGACGTCGCGTTACATTGTATCTGGTAGCAAACAATAGTGTGCCCGTTATTTAATTTAGCTTCTATATAATCATAAATACACATACCTATCGTGAAACTCGTACAATGAGCTCGTTTCTTTACCTCACATATGCAACTATGCATGTGGGTGTTCTTTGTTTCAGTTAGTTGTAAAAGCGGCATTACACCGCAAAAAGCAAATAAAATGCATTGCTACTACAAATTCTTCCGAATACATTCGAACACTATCAATAAACAGTGTGTTTGTGGATTGAAAGTATGATTTCATATAACCATGCTCATGAATTGACGTGTGTTTGTCACCGGAGTCAATACTAAGCGCGAGATAATGTCGTTTAGAGATAATTTAACTAAGAATAGTCTACAAATAAATAGGCACACATGTGAGATATAACGGTAAATCTGTATCATAAATCGTGTTATTCAGGATACACTAGTTGTATTACGCATGCATATTTGCATTATTTTGTTATGTCAATACACCGCGTATACGACGTTTGTTTTTATTAGTTGAAATACTCAATATTTGACGCATATATTTGGAAGGGGGGGGAATATACCATATAATAGGAAAATACATTCTGTAGAAATTTGTGTTTTCACTGATGTAGTTTCGCTTTAAAGCTCTATATATTATCGAATTTGTTATGCTGTTATATATTCATCTATAATATGTAAGTAGAATATGAAAAAGAGAAAGAATGCAATGGTTGATGTTTAACTTACCAGGCTACTAAGGTGAAGACGTGTTTTTGTCATACTTTATAATGCATACACATCATTAACTATCACTCAACACTGCTGTCTCGCGCTGTAGGCAGATACCGCTCATTCATATGTTCAATTTGTTATTTTCTTTTAATGTAACAACTGATTTTAATCAGGTTTCGGTCATACCTTAGGGTATGGATCATTAGACACGCGCGTTCCGTATAGTCACCATTACACAGCAAACACAGTACCAACATAAATTACATCTAATTAGTATTTTAGATGAGAGTTTCCGTTTTTTCTACTTTTTATTTATTCGTGGTCGTCTAATAGCGACAGTATATTTAGATCGATTGCAAATTAAATTTTATAACATATACATAAATTACTAATGCACGCGTGGGGTTCAGAAACACGAGACTACAGTCTTTTATACCAGCATTTTTCATATAACTTGCTAAACGTGATTCACCACAATTCATACTTTGATGCTGCTTCCATTTTTAAGCCACCGAAGCTTGATACCAAAATGTCAGCTTACGATTGTGCAGCCATTGTCCTCACCCAAACAGTGCAACGCTATATCACTTAAACATGATAGATAACATTAACAACACACATATATAGAGGAATACTAAGAACACTGAGAAAGAAACAAGATTACCTTAGTCATAATACGAGTATACAGCCAAACCCGTGTTAGCGGTCACCTGTATTATACAGCCAAACCCGTGTTAGCAGTCATCTCTATTATGCAGTCAAACTGTGTTAGTGGTAATCTCTATTAGGCAGCCAACCTCTGTTAGTGGTCACCTCTATTTGGTAGTCAATCTGTGTTAGCGGTCACCTCTATTTGGCAGTCAATCTGTGTTAGTGGTCACCTCTATTAGTTTAAACAATATTTATTTCTTTGAATAAACATAGTCAAGTATAAATAGCATGTACATACATGTATGCTTGAGGAGAAAGCAACCTGCTGTAAGGTAACTAAGGTTACCTCTTTCGTAAAATAGCCACCTCTATTAGGCAGCCAACCTATATTAAACAGCCAGTTTCCAGATTCCCACTGTTGTTTTATTATAAATATGTCCTCTATTAAGCAACCACATGTGCTAAGCAGTTACTTTCGGTGATTCACTTGGCTGGTTGCTTATGACAGGTTTGACCGTATATTCGTCAAGTGCAATAACATGTTTCAGTGTGAATATCTATACTGTAATTATAGTGTACATAGTAATAGTTATTTTTGTTTGTAATGGGTATAATTACATGATAACATTTTTTTTTTATAAATTGTGACAGTTATTTTTAATAAGACAATGACTTTAGTTTCATATTAAGTTTTGCTCTAAGTAGATTTGTTTCATTGTTGTTGTTTTTTGGCTGATATGCCAGACACACAAGACGTGCCAATTCCTGAAACATGCCTGTTACCAAGACATACTAGGCATACATTACCGATATATGGGACCTCCGGTTGTAGTCCAATCTGGGGCACTATTTGAGGGGAACTGTAGGAAGATCAACACAATGGACTAGCATATACGTTATACAAATTTATTTGAGCTCGATTGCGAAACAAGTTCTTACAACTTATATTAATCACTCTCGAGACTTCATTCCTGATGGAATCCATCGCTACGAGGGAGAGAGAAGAGGCAACGTGGAATTTAAATGCCTTGCCCAAGGGCACAATCGTAACGGCTCCAGTGGGGCTCGAACTCCGGACTTTTCGCACATGAATCGAACGCACATCCACTGCGCTATCACGACTTCCACGTGGACTAGCGTATGTATAACGTGTGGACATGTAGTGATAGAATATCAACCTTGGTATCAAATTCATGGGTATACTCTAGAATATCAGAAAGTCTCATATAACAAACACCTGCCATGCAGTTAATATGCATAAAATGCACGTGCAAATATTCAGACTTCTGTGTTTTATATTACAGCAACACTTGTTCACGTTTAAATAAACCAGTATTGTATACGTTTTATACACACCTTACTTCGTTAAATAGGACACCAGCTTCCAAAGGTGTAGTCATTATTAATTTACCGTATTAATAAGCATAATGTATGCAACATTAGGTTAATTTGCTAAATAAAGCAGAACTTTTTCGCCACGCCCCAAACACTGCTTGGGTCAATTTTATGTGGACTAACATAGATCTACAGTAAAACAAAGCTGTTCGAATAGTGGCACCTTCATTTCAGGCAAATTAAATACACCGTACCAGTCTGCCGTTTGAAAGTTGGTGGTATTATAGAATACACCCTTGAATTTGATATAAATGTAAACACATGTAAACATTGAACAGGTTTACAAGTTATGTACTTTCTTGTCCATACTGCAGATTTTCTATGCAGTTAACTCATATACATGTTGGCTTGACGGGGGATCAAACACTCCAGCCACCCACTTGACCATATACCCGCCCCTGGTGTAACTATTCATTACAATGCAGTAGAGTATACGTAACACTCCTCCTGTAACGGACATGTAGTTGGTTGCCCGTTTGTCACCCTAGGTATAGTTTTGTGCTGAATTTCGTATCCATTATTTTGTATAAACTGAACTCACCAGCAGATAGTGGTCCGATCCATTTATATTGCGTTTGTACTGGCACCGTAATGTGTTTTAGAGAGTTTTACGTAATGGGATCGAGTTTACTATATTAGGTTGCCATAGACAAGCCAGCATTGCTAAATACTGCTATCCTCTGTATGATGCTTAAGGTTCAAGTTGCTCCAACATGTCAACAGTCATAAGGGTATTGCAAATACATGCTATGTTCTAATAATATTCGTAGAACCATAGTTCGTCTTGTATCTAGTGCACCTCACGCCAGTACGTGTATCAAACGCCAATATTAATAACACACGCACGTTCAGTGATATAAATTCGTTAACTTTCATATTTAGACAAAAATAATAAAACATTCATTTCGATGATAAAACAAGTTGTACTGGCGCTATAATGAGAATATTGTTCTATGATGTTGTGATATGATGTATTTATGTAACGGTTTAGAAGAACGCGGAAGCAGCGTGTTCCTCCATGTCTTCTACATTCCTTGCATTCTTTGCTTTGATTCGGCTCGTGAAACGAATAATTGTCATTTGTTTAAATGACGCTATGTTGATAGATAAATGCATTTAAACGAAGAGCGAACAAACCCACTTTATCTTAATGCACTTTTTAATGAGTTGTAATTCTAATATGAAATGTTAAGACATCCACTTTACGGTTTATATGCTATAGTTTTATTTACATTGTTAAATTAAGTCTGCAGTTTAAGCTTTAAACTGTTGTGTTGGGCAAGGTCTACTGATAATTATATCTTAATATTTAATTAACTCGTTTTCACTCTTATTTATACTTTTTATATACCAAGAAATAGACGTGTACTATCACGCAGGCCGTATATAAATCAAGAAAAAGTCCTGTAAATCAATGCGAGACATCACTGGGGGTTTCTATTACCTCCCTTGGCAGATAAAATCCGATTTAACCCGAAATGTAAATAGGTCCGTTTTGTTGGAATCCTTTAATAATATAATAATTATAAGATGAGAATGTGGATGAACATTGATAGGATGCTGTACAAAAGAAACGACGATACAAACAGAGGAAACCACGTTTAAAAGAGGACTTATACTTTTAGGGGGAATTCAGTAATTCACCAATGTGTCTCGTACTGAACACTCAACATTCCGAAAATGTTCTACGCTTTTAGACTGGGAAGGATAAAGTCCGGTGGTCAGTCTTTTATATTTACGGTTATGTACATGTGTATATGCGTCTGTTTCATAGCTTATAGTTTCGGCTTTATTTGTATACTATTGCACCATGTGCCAGGCTATAAGGAATACATATAGTCCGTGTATTTGAATTGTTGTAATTTATCTCACACACCCAGGTAGTTGATACTAAGTTTGCATATTATTTTACACAGGCACGCTGGCGAAATATCTTTGTTTTTACGCGCCAATGTTCGCGGGCAGATCCGCGTGTCAGTTACATGTATCGACTTTGAATCAAACGGATGTACATCATATCATATATACCGGTAACGGATTTCGATACAGACGGGCCAGTGGTTAATAGTTAATACAGGGATCGCCGGTTTGAACCCATATCTGACCATAATAATATTAACAGTCTTTCAGATGGGACTATGAACCGATGTCTCGTGTATTGTTATATACACCAACCATGTATGGGTGTTTCTGGAATTGGAGTGTGTTCCGTGCCGTGCACTATCCTCCAAACAAGAACATGACTCATATATATACTCCTAGCGGCATCGATACATAAAGGTATCCAAACACAACTAGGTTTCGAGTATGCTATGGCGCTTAGCCATACGGTAATGCTTACTTGTACCATATTCATCGTTCTATCATCGTATATGGGTCTACATTTTGTATATAAATGCAACGCGATATTGAGGACGATACCATAAATTAGCTTATTATGGTCTTGCTGAATCATCACAAAATTGGTTTTCCTCGTACTTAGCTGACAGGTTCCAACAAACGAATGTTTCTGGTGCTCGTTCTTATGCTGGACCTGTTGTTTCTGGTGTTCCTCAGGGGTCTGTCTTAGGTCCCATTCTCTTTATAATTTACATCAATGACTTACCTATGACTCTTACCAGCACAGTTGCAGACATATTTGCTGACGATACAACTATATCTTCCTCCGATCAATCTCTTGACACTATTACTACTTCTTTATCTACTGATTTGATAAATGTTCAACAGTGGTGTTTAGACAATCGTATGATTCTCAATACTTCTAAGACCAAAATCATGTATATTTCCTCTAAATCAAAAGCTCATAGTATCAGTGAGTCTGCTCTTGAAGTGAAAGTGAACAACACCGTCATACATCCGAGTTCTGCTGAACGACTACTCGGAGTTATGATTGACAACACACTATCCTGGGATAAGCATACTGACAATGTTCTCAAAAAATGTAACTCTTATTTATATTTATTGTCTCGTATAAAAAGGTATCTCTCTATTCCCAATCGCAACCTCTTCTACAATGCTTACATATTGCCTCACTTAGACTTTTGTTGTGTGATTTGGGGTAACTGCAACTCATCTTTAGAAGATAAAATAGTTCGGTTACAAAAGAGAGCAGCTAGACTAATTCTAGATCAGGACTTTGACACTCCATCGCAATTATTATTCTCCCAACTAAAATGGATGACCTTTCCAGAACGAGTCATATATCAGAAGGCTATACAAATGTATAAAACATTACATGGAGCTGCTCCAGACTATTTAAAATCATCCTTCACTTTTACTTCTGATATACATCCTAGAATTCTTAGATCAACCTCAGAATATCAATTATACACACCAAGACCAAATTGTGAATTATTTCGTAATACATTTGAATTTTCAGGATCATCTATTTGGAATTCATTGCCTCACTCAGTTCAAAATGCTCCAACTATCCAACAGTTCAAAATTCTCTACTTAAGGTGGACCTATAACAATTCAAACTAATCGCGCACTTCTACTGTTATTATAAACGTGTATTGCGATTGCTATATTTATTAGAATCGTAAATATTGCTGTCTTTAAGTTGATTTCATACATATTTTGAAGATACCACTACAAGTCAAATCTGCATATTGTTAGATAGATCTAGCATCATTAATTGTCTCATTCCCATTTTCTACTCTGCTAGCCAATTCCATATATCATCATATTCCATTACATATTAAATATAGTTTCTCTATTTTTCAGCTTTTACATTACTATATTATTCCAATGTGCAGTTCTCACTTATAGTGCTATCTTTTGATTGCATTTGATTGTATATATGTTGAGGGCCTCATGGTAGATTAACTTTTGTTAAATGAGTACTCTCGTTAAATAAAGTCTTTATTATTATTATTATTATTATTATTATTACACTAAGATATAGTGAAACACGCTTTTATTTTGACTAAGTGATTGTATATCATTATACCTGGTCGATACCAACTACCTGGATCACCTATATCGTGTTTATTTTATTGGTTTTCTGTTTATATACATATTTCATATCGCGTTGGACCAGTACTCTACATATAGTGAATAGGGTGTGTAACGGGTACCCCCGGAAAACAACATGCACTCACTTAGAATTATTATATTTATTTCAGTATTAATCGTATTTATTTAAGGTACATGTCAGTTTATGGCACACACACATTTATACCTTTGTTTATATATCGCATGTGTGTATATTGCAGTCTGCCACTATGGGAATATGTTTATGTGTGTTACAGTTTGCCCATATGAATGACGCCTCCTGAAAGAGGTTAATAGTTTTAGATTTTGGAGGATAGTACAATGGTATAGACATTCCAGGGTATCCTCTGTTTCTATACACGGTGTAACCCTCCGACACGAGACCTCTTCATGATGCGCCATTGTCCTCCAAAATCTAAATTGACTAATCTAGTCAGGAGGTGTCGCTCATATGGGCAACCGGTAGCGACGATAAATAAACGTAAATACACACATTCTAACATCGAACTTAACGCTATTTGTTTTTATTTACATATGCCTACTTAATCTATTGGTTTCGTTCTCATTTCAACTTAGATTCCCCACAATTAAATTACAGAACAGTGACACATTAATTCAGTAATTCATGTGTTATTTAACAATTAGAAATATATCTTGTGACCCTGGGGTCGATTACAAAGTATTTTATACTGTAGACATTCTTACAAATACAATTACACCAACAACAAATCACACACAATTATCAAAACGAAGCGGAAGAAAAAATGGAGGAGGGGGGTGAGGTAACAAACCCGTTATTCATTAACATGATAGAAACATATTTACCACGATTGATTCATTAATATTTCGTTCCTGGATAAATAGTCGATGGTTAAGACTGACAATTAAGATCTTGCCTAGTGTTAACATTCTTCCTGACAATATGTAACAGTATCTCTCCACGGATCTGAAGCTCACCCATTATTTGCTTGTATACGCTTCGCTATTTCCGTTAGCCGACCGACAATTCTATTAACGAGAGGTGCCGTTCTTTTCGTTGTTTTACGGGGCCCGGTAATTATTGATGCTCTCTGATAGTAACTTAGATGATTATCAAGGAAGCCGAATTGTAAACATATTGCCCGTAACAAATAGTACACATTTTGGAACCTCACCAGAAAGGTTTTTGCAAGGTTTAAAATGGTAGACAGATATTGATCATGGTCTTTGACTAATGTATTTCCTGGTGAAAAGATGAATAACGGGTCTCTTAAACGAGCATTTACAGATATAGGTCGCATATTATGCATAGACATCTTGTCGAAAACAAGTTACAGTACAATTTGCGGTCCCCGCTTTTAGGGCTGCGGCGTCTATAGTCGAGAATACTTGCCGAGCGCCTACCCATGTCTGCGGTATGAGGGGTAGGGTATCGTGTCGAGAATACTTGACGAATGCGCATACCAGGGGTCTGTGTTCTTAGGGTTACGGTATTATGTTGATAATACTTGCCGAGTGCTTACCCCTGTCTGCGGTGTGAGGGGTAAGGTATCGTGCCGATAATACTTGCCGAGTGCGCATACCAGGGTCTGTGTTCTTATGGTTACGGTATTATGTTGATAATACTTGCCGAGTGCCTACCCCTGTCCGCGGTGTGAGGGTTACGGTATCGTGTCGATAATACGTACCGAGTGCCTACCCTTGTCTGCGGTGTGAGGGTTACGGTATCGTGTCGATAATACGTACCGAGTGCCTACCCTTGTCTGCGGTGTGAGGGTTACGGTATCGTGTAGATAATACGTACCGAGTGCCTACCCTTGTCTGCGGTGTGAGGGTTACGGTATCGTGTCGATAATACGTACCGAGTGCCTACCCTTGTCTGCGGTGTGAGGGTTACGGTATCGTGTCGATAATACGTACCGAGTGTCTACCCCTGTCTGCGGTGTGAGGTGATTGGTGATACACGCATAGGCTATAGCTGCTTGTTTGTTCTGACGAGCGTCGAGTGATCGTGATGGAGGACTATATTTATTAACATTGTTGTTTTTGTGTGTTTGGATAATGTACTGGCGGAAATGTTCGACATATTCTAGCCACAAATACATGTTACGCTTGCAACAGTTCGACATATAGATTCTAGCCACAACATACATGTTACGCTTTGGCAACAGTTCGACATATAGATTCTAGCCACAACATACATGTTACGCTTTGGCAACAGTTCGACATATAGATTCTAGCCACAACATACATGTTACGCTTTGGCAACAGTTCGACATAGATTCTAGCCACAACATACATGTTACGCTTGGCACAGTTCGACATATAGATTCTAGCCACAACATACATGTTACGCTTTGGCAACAGTTCGACATATAGATTCTAGCCACAACATACATGTTACGCTTTGGCAACAGTTCGATATATAGATTCTAGCCACAACATACATGTTACGCTTTGGCAACAGTTCGACATATAGATTCTAGCCACAACATACATGTTACGCTTTGGCAACAGTTCGACATATAGATTCTAGCCACAACATACATGTTACGCTTTGGCAACAGTTCGACATATAGATTCTAGCCACAACATACATGTTACGCTTTGGCAACAGTTCGACATATAGATTCTAGCCACAACATACATGTTACGCTTTGGCAACAGTTCGACATATAGATTCTAGCCACAACATACATGTTACGCTTTGGCAACAGTTCGACATATAGATTCTAGCCACAACATACATTTACGCTTTGGCAACAGTTCGACATAGATTCTAGCCACAACATACATGTTACGCTTTGGCAACAGTTCGACATATAGATTCTAGCCACAACATACATGTTACGCTTTGGCAACAGTTCGACATATAGATTCTAGCCACAACATACATGTTACGCTTTGGCAACAGTTCGATATATAGATTCTAGCCACAACATACATGTTACGCTTTGGCAACAGTTCGACATATAGATTCTAGCCACAACATACATGTTACGCTTTGGCAACAGTTCGACATATAGATTCTAGCCACAACATACATGTTACGCTTTGGCAACAGTTCGATATATAGATTCTAGCCACAACATACATGTTACGCTTTGGCAACAGGTCGACATATAGATTCTAGCCACAACATACATGTTACGCTTTGGCAACAGTTCGACATATAGATTCTAGCCACAACATACATGTTACGCTTTGGCAACAGTTCGATATATAGATTCTAGCCACAACATACATGTTACGCTTTGGCAACAGTTCGACATATAGATTCTAGCCACAACATACATGTTACGCTTTGGCAACAGTTCGATATATTCCATCCGCAACATACAATCGGTGTTATTCCATCATCAGCTATATACCCCAATGGAACACATTCGGTAGTAAGTGAACTTCTGCTCTCGTAATAAAATATTACTTCCGTAGCTTTGTGATAATTGAAATGGAATTATATTCCTGCCACCAATCGCAATTTGTTATTAACGTTAAGAATCAGCGCTATAGACGTTTTGTACAGTTGCCAAGTGACCGAGCATCAATATGAAATAAATGTTGAAGCAACAAAAAAAGCTACGCTAGGATATCTTCTCGTAAATTAGAAAAGCCTCTAGGAGACCTGGAAATATTATGATTCGGTCTGTATACGAAAGCGTTTTATGATGATATGGTGTAGATAGCGGGTTTACTGTAGTACTATGCTGAATTACCCGCATGTAATTAATAGGCTGGTTCAGAGTGAAGTCAAAGACGGTCATGCGTACGTTTTTCGTGTAAACTGATGATTAATTTGTTATGATTTCTATTAGTGAGTTGAAATTGGAGAAGGATCAGGATGCATCTGCCTTCCAGTAATATTACCATGTGTGACTTTACTCTACCGGGGTTGAGATCGCCTAAGCCAGCATGCTCGTGGTGGGGTGACATGACCACCCGGCTCCGTTTACAGAATACCGCGAACGATATTTTCTCCTGAAGAAACAATCATATTTACTCGGTGATATTAGAGATCAACATACTATCTAAAATTCCAAACAGTCGATGTTCGAGGTTTTTCTACTTTTTTAAATTTAAGTTTATTTAACGTCGCCACCTGTTGCCCATTTAAACCATGGACAGTTCACCTAGCAACACCTTTCCTGGCAGGCTCCAGTGGTTAGCCAGTACTTGGTGCACCAACCTTCGTAAGAAAATGTCACTTTTTGATATAAAGAGAAACTGTCTGAGCGGGACTCGAACCCGTGACAATCAGTGATAATAGGTTACAGTGGTATGCAAGTCAGCGACAGTTTTTTCTGTGACTAATACATTGATATAGTCATAAATTAGTTTAATCATATTTTATTGCTCCATTCATTACATATATATAATACAATCACAATTTCAAGAAAAACAAACGGGTCGGGCAACACGTTTTAGCCACATTACTAGTAGTTAACCCATTCAACACCAAGTAACTCACATGGACTGGTCCATGATATTCATAAACCAATAAATGAATCAGAAAATCACATTTGGACAAGTTCATTTATCAAAATGGGTAATTATGTCTAAAAATAGTCATATCACTGGCAAAAAGTGCACGAGCCGGCTCATCTGGATCTACACTTTGTGTAAACCTATTTAGAGGTATGTGGTGTTGAAAGGGTTAAGGCCCTTCCCGATAAGTCATAAGGTCGCTAATGCCACGTCGTCTCCGGAATCTTTGGATGATTTGAGCAGATATATTGTATACGCAGTGACCTCAGTTCTTTCAAGCTACTCTTCATATACTCAGGCAATGCACCAACATGCACAATTCTGCATCGTCGACATAAACGGTTCGGGTAACATAATCGTAAAATCATGCCCGGTACTTGATATGTATGTCTAGTATATGAAACCGTGTAAGCAATACCATGTCCGTTTAATATTTCACTCCAAAACCACCGATGTTCATCGCTATACCCAGATTAACTTCACTATATATTTATTTAATTACTACAATAGTCAATGAAATAGAATAACATTTTGTTAGAGGTTCTCAATAACAAACACTTTCTTCTTTATCCGCCAGAAATGCGGCTAACAAACGGTTAAGAGATTTTCGACTGATCTTTTACACTTTGTTACAATTTACAAAAGTAGCAATTATGAACTAGCTTCTTTGTGACCGAACACGCTACTGTAGCGAACTCACGGAGGTGAAATTCAATAAATTAGTAGGTTGAGCACTAAAAATGTGTAAACGTTTTTCGAGTTATGCATTGTGACCTTTATTCTTCTGTCCAGAGTCGTTCTGTATACTCCAGTCATTCAATTAAACGTGATTCCCGCCCACTTAAGATCGAGTGTGTGTAATTTTTTCAACGATTAGATAGCATTATAAGAGGTTATGAGAACAGTTCGCTAGTACCGTAGGAACAACGGACCATTCTTCACGCTCGGAATTCACCAATGTATACATAAAATATATCAGCAAATCCATTCCATCATGTGTTTCTCTGTCGATGTTCTTGTAGTTTTCTTTGATATGTCATTGCATACGTTATCAGACGTCGAAACAACAATAACCCTTGTTCAGTAATGGGTTCAGTAGCAGAGCGCGAATAGACTAACGGTAACTCTGAATTAAGTTATGTTATGTTATAATGTAAACTAATGTCTTGAGTACAAAGCACGCTGTGCAGATCTAGATCATCAAAGTCGGTGAATGACAGTCATATATGTGTGTACGCGCGCGCGCGTGTGTGTGTCTGCGTGCATGTGTGATGCTATTGATCACGGTTACTTGTGGCGTCCGTGGTCCAGTGGTAGAGCGTCGGATTTGGAATCGAACGGTCCCGGGTTCGATACTCGAACAGGCCACGTATGTAGTGTCAGTGAGCAAGGCACCTCACACACATTGCTTAGTACTGGTTAATCGCTTAGGTCGGCTAAGCCTGCCCAGGAAAACATGTCTAGGTCCCTGAGAGGGGTTTGACATTAACGGAACATACATACATACATACTTCCGTTGACCACATAGCCGGCGGCTGTGAATATCGCACCAACAGCTTGGGTCATATGGCGACTCTATATTTGGTGGAGGAAGTCCACCAGCAGTATTTCTGGCACGGACTGATGCCAGGGTAGAACCACAGACTTACCACAAGCTAGCTGGAAAGCTTACTCTTATGAAATACTTCGAGTGGGGTTCGTGAAATACTTCGAGTGGGGTTCGAACCTACATCAGTGAGAGGCACACGATTGTAAGACAAGGAATTTAACAACTGGCCACGGAGGCCCCTTCCGTTGGGTTTTAAGATTAATTTATGTTTCGGGGGAAAATTCTTTATTCCAAAGGTTGCAACTAGTCATTTACGTTTTGGTGGTCTGTATGGTTTTAATACGTGTATGGTGCGACGTCCGGTACAGCGCTACCATTTGACCACATTGAACTGCTCTTTGGGGATAAGACCGTCATTTTTATGTGTTTTTTCTACCATCATTAAAAGCACACCGGGTTTGTCACGTTGATTGAAGATGGTCTCTTGTACGTTCGTTTTATAAGTATAGCGTGCTCATATCTACACGGGCAACTTGCACTGATATCGCGTCACCAAAATATGACCACGTGCATATATACCGTGTGTACACTACCGTTCGATCCCCCGTATTACCATATATAATTTCATTGTCAGATAAGATTTTAAACCGTATCTATCTATGTATCATTGCATTAACCTCCAAAACTCTAAAATGAGTACTCTCTTCAGGAGGCGTCGCTCAAATGGGCAACCGGTAGCGATGGTAAATAAACATAAAAACACACGTACATCAATGAATGCAGACTTACAACAAATCTGAACTTGTTAAAGCGAGCTACATCTGATACTATTGTTCAGCCGTGTTCGTTTCTGCAATCACTAGTGTGCGTTTCCTCAAATTATATAACCATGCACCACGGACTGAGACAGAACATGTTTCACTGGGTGGAGGTCGTTACAAATTTGTTGAAACGTGTGTTACCCACGTTGATGTTTTGATATCTGCATTTCAATAGTGGTTTATCAGAGCTGTAATCTGAAGAACTGCATTTTGATATATGTTTCAACTAGAAATTAATGACTTCACTCTATGCAAATACCTGAATGTTCACAGAACACCATCATTTATATTCTCGGCTTTATCTTTAATATTTTCATCAACGTTTCGGCTGTTTAGGCCTCCATCGGGATTGTTCTTATTGTTTGCAAACATTTTTAAAAACTGTTAAATAATATAAACATGCAACGTGTTATGATTGTTTTCTTTCATCGATTAACGTTAGATCAATCGGCTGCAGGAAATGTACCGACTTCTCTACCTTAATTGCCATGAAACGCAACGAACCAGCAAGAACATAATGCATTATTTACGTGTGTGTTTACGTTTATTTATCGTCGCTACCGGTTGCCCATATGAGCGACGCATCCTGAAGAGATTAGTCATTTTAGATGTTTGGAGGACAGTGCATGATACAGACAGAGACCCATTCCAGAGTCTCCTCTTGTTCTTTTACGTGCATGGTGTACAGCACCGACGAGACCTCGGTTTAACGTCCCATCTGAAAGGCTGTTAATTTTATTAGGGTCAGACGGGGGTCGAACCTGCGATTCCTGGATTACCAGTCCAGCGTGTTACCACTGGACTACAGATCCGTCTGTAAAGAACATAATGCATTATTTAGGTATATGTTTGTTTATAGACACCCAGTTTTGATTCTTATGTAATATTAGAAGTAACACTGTAATGCAAGGCTGCCCGTTAAAGGCACGCCATTGTTAAAAATAATCTAAATATCAATAAATGGTTTCACCTTTATAGTTAGCGATTTTCACTCTTAATACTTTTTTCCCAGCTAGTCTTTCACAATTGTTGGCCAAACTCCATGCAGTGATCTGATAGTGTAACACGAGAGATAACTGCGTTGGCTATACTTCAAAATATCAATAATTATTAACGTGTCTCTTTCCTAGCTTCACATGTACTCACTTACACGTGAACTTTAGTGGAAGTAGTGTTCTTGTTGAGCTTGTCTTCCTCTCTTGTCATCTTATCGTCATGCAATTCCATTATCATTACTTGTTTACCGTGCAAAGTTCAACGGCGACTTTGTACAACTGTCGGAACCACGTTTATAACAGCTGCAGTTAAACTGATAAACTATTATAGAGCACAGCAGTTTTCCTGATATGTTGGAGCCTAAGAATTAAATCGCTTCCAATGTTTTATTTAGACGGGGTAATAAACGGGGCATGTTTGTTTAAATTGATTGGTAAATAAAAGTTTTATTTTGATTTGATGTTCAATGTTGGCTTTACCGTTTTACCTTTGAATATACAGAAGTGCAATGATACAGACAGAGACCCATTCCAGAGTCTCCCCTGGTTCTCTTACGTGCACGGTGTACAGCACCGACACGAGACCTCGATTTAACGTCCCATCTGAAAGGCTGTTAATTGTATTAGGGTCAGACGGGGGATCGAACCTGCGATCCCTGGCTTACCAGTCCAGCGTGTTACCACTGGACTACAGATCCGTCTCTGATTGCTGTGTGTTGTCCCTCGTGTGCATGTTAAACCAATAAACAGTAGGTATTTCATTCCTACTTCAGGATTCACAGAGCATGCACGTATATGACACTATGTTACAGTAACATTGGAACACCGTTTGACCTCTATTATGCAGTCAGCCACCTGTGCTAAGCAGCCACTTTTTATGATTCCCTTGGCTGGCTGCTTAACACAGGGTTGACTGTATATACTTCTGAACAGTGTGTACGGGCTAAATTAGCCCTCTACACCTTTCAGTATTTGGTGTATATGTTTCTATGCACATGACTTCACTTCCGTAGTTGGTGTATGCACAAACATGATTTCACTTCCGTATTTGGTGTATATGTTTCCACAAACATGACTTCACTTCCGTATTTGGTGTATATGTTTCCACACTTCACTTCAGTTCTGTTTACATTTCAGGCGTTCTGAGTATTCTAATCTTCAACATAACGGGTGTACGACAGAGCAATGACAGCGCGCAGCATGATCTGAAGTGGAACGTTGACGGACCCAGCATTCGCACGTGGAATAAGCCATCCACCTCAGCCTCCCGCCATATTATAAGAGGAAATGCTACGGGTCATTATTTATGCATGGATGATCGTAGTGCAGTGTATCAATCGGTAAGTTCACTTAGTTTATACAAATTTATTTTAGCTCGGATGCGAAACAAGTTCTTATAACTTAATTTAAATCGCTCTCGAGACCTCATTCCTGATGGAAACCATCGCCATTAGGGAGAGAAACGAGGCAATGTGGAATGTAAGTGCCTTGCATAAGGACACACTCGTAACGATTACAGCTGGGAGCGAACTCCTCGGGTCTCTCACAACTGAAGCGAATGCGCTACAAATGCGTTATCACGACTTCCACAATGTTCACTGTACTCCTATGTATTTATTAATTATCGTGATTATTAATAATACTTTCATGGCATATTCATACAAAATCAAAAACAAAATCAAAGCACTGCGAATGATGTCAGTGATTGGTTTGTAGTGACAGTCTGTTCTGTGACCTTTCGACGTTGCGGCCTTTCAGAAGCTGTATATTTTAAGAAACCATTGTCTATGGGCTGTTGTTCACTTTAACGGAGGTAATCCAACCAACCAATCTCTAAAACCCTATTTGGAAAATGGCCTAACTCGATGATTTTATATTTTCGTTGGCTCATTAATATAATTATAAGTAAGTCTGTAAATTCGACTACAATATTGCAAAGCATCTACGAATTAACCATATGATTAGAGGTAACCACTTTCAACAGTTCATACTTTCCAGTTAGGGAATATTTCAGTATATTTGTTTGTTTTTGTTTTTTTGCGTTTATAGTTGCACGAACAGCTTAGATCGTATTGTGACTCTCCAACTATTATTGGTGGAGAAATAACTTCCTCACATGAACTAATTCGACGCCTCCAATGTTATTAGAACTGACGATGGGCAAGAGTTTTGAAATGAACGGTCGTAACAACTTGGTCAACAGTTTCTGCAAATCTGAATTTTATGTTGGGAATAATTATGTTCTTGGAAATAGTTGTTTCGCTAAGTGATTTGAAGTCAGTGACCGTAACCACTCAGCTGCCATTGTGGTCCCTTTATTTGAGTAGTCTAGCCCACCACAGTGGCTCTACAATTGTTTGACATGCTATACCGAAAGGGGAACTATATATCTGTATTCTTTTCTTTCAGTTGACTTTTAATAAAAACCACTGTGTGTTCGACCATGAATATGATGGTTCTAGCGTTAGATATAATGACAGATACTTTCATCGCGTCAACAGCACGATGCCAAAATGGTATTTAGGAATGAATAAAGACGGTTCCATCCGCTGTGGCAATGTGGCTAGATGGAAACAGAAGGGTGCTAATTTTATAAAGTTATCATTAGATAAAATTGAGAATAAAAATGAGGACTCTCCACCATTCAATAATAGGACACGGGAATGCTGCAAAACTGCTAAATGCAAAAGACGGAAAAATAAAAACAAAGCGCTAAAGAATACTAGTGACAAATCAAAACATGTGACAAATGATAAAACTAATGGAGAGAGAAGGAAAAGGCGGTGTTATAAAAAGTGGTGCAGACGGCACCGAAGACGATTCTTCACATTAAAACTTAAGGAATTGAGACGATATTATAACAGATGCGTCAAGAAGATTAGACACTGTCCAAAGAAGGAGAAAACGGAGGAAAGATGATAGCTTTATGTGGTAACGTTGCTGATTATCGCATATATGCATTTGAGATTGCGTCTGGAAGTGCTTATTCAGAACCAGAAGCAGAAATGTGATCACAGAAGTCTATTTATAGAAAGTCTATTAATAGAATCGTTATATTCCTGAACATGTGGAGACTGTGATTGTGAAATGTGGGGTTTGAAACCTCAAACATTTAACAGCTAGAGTGTAGACAGGAAGAGTTGAAGAAGATTTATTTCTATTTATTTCCGTTTACTAAGTATTTATAAATGAAGAATATTGTCTCGGTGTAGTTTCATGTCTAGACAAAAGACTAGATTGCCAAAGCTTTGGCATAGAACCAGTGGTGGTGCTATGGACAGAACATATTATCCAGAATAGGTGAATGTAACGATGGTCATATCTGACATGTGTTATTTAAAGTTATTACATACAACTAACACGTGCGTTTCTACGCATATTATGCATTCCTTGTTGCTCTTGTAATTATTTTATAAAGATCTTAAGTCAGTGATTTTGTATATTTTAATGCTTGCTCGTTTTGCATTTATATTTAAGCATTTGAACATTGTTCTCTTTAAAATCAGTAATCAGTCTGAAAAGGGGTCGTTGCAAAAAGAAGAAACTAGCCGAATGTTCCATTTAACAAATGCTTGAATAAAGCAAAACCATAAATAGATCACTAATTCTTTCAGTTATCTTAAATACTCATTTTTCTCTCATGCTTATGTTCACTTCTATTTTCGAAGCAATCCTCGTTTTGGAAAATACATTCATATTTATACATACGTTTGACCAATTTTAAGCTAACTTAGCATATTTTTCTATCACGATATTGAAAAACTGTTATAATTTGTTCATCACATGCATTCCAATCCGTTTCATTCATGCGCTGCAAACTGGGTAATTATTTATTTTGCTTATTTAATTCATCATACACTCAAACATTATTCATCGAAAGGGATATGAGTGGGAGTTCGGCAAGGTCCTCAGTCAGAAACATATGACATTACAGATCACATGATCGCATCGTTGATGCCATATACGTAAAATGTACCATACACTGTATGCTCTGCGGGGACGTGGACCATTCATGCATGTGACACCCACAGTAAAGACGTACTACGCGTTCCGCAGGCTGAAATGGTAAGATTACATGTTCATTGAACGTCTCTAGCCCATGTCTGGATGATCTGTATCGTTGTGAAATCAAGCTCATGATAGCTGACCTAGAACCGGACATAGCGCGTTCGGCAACATATGAGCAGTGTCACTGCCTGACCATCAGCGCTGCTCGTGTTCAGACTCCATCGGTATTTACCGTATTCGGACTCCATCGGTATTTACCGTATTCGGACTCCATCGGTACTTACCGTATTCGGACTCCATCGGTACTTACCGTATTCGGACTCCATCGGTAGTTACCGTATTCGGACTCCATCGGTACTTACCGTATTCGGACTACATCGGTATTTACCGTATTCTGCTCCGCTAACTGAAATGGGTGAACTAATAAGGAACACAATTATAATTCAAAGTTTGTTCAAGCCGTGGATTGAAACGGAATGAAATGATCGGCACTATAATTTCAATGACCAATTTTAATTAAAAATCTAATATAAATATTGTAATGATAAAGCTAGATGGAAAAGTATCAGTATGCTGGTATACGATTGAATGTTATACATAAATGTGGTATTATTTTTAAAACAGTCTCATTCTGAAATAAAATAATGTATTTTCAATAGAAGAAAAAATGGTAATCCGTGCATGGTAAATGAGGTTTTGGACATTGCTTGACAAAATAGAAAAATCGAGGGACAACCTTTTATTACTGTTGGTGTCCTGGAACATTTATAGGGTAAAGGTATCTGTGATGGTCGGGGGAGAAGTCTGTATTTGTTGTAGATATAATTTATTCAGGCGTTCTCCCCCGATCGAATAGTTTGACACTTCAGCATCATTAATGCCAATGATGAATGTTTCTTGTCATAATTATGGCAACATTTTGTTTTTATTACTTTTTTTGGTACAACTGGTTAGAAATGCATTTTTAAGTGTTAAGCACTTTACAACGTCCAGTAGCAGTATTATTTTGTATGTATCAATGTTTTACCTAAGCAAACACATTGACAGTTGTTTTCCAAAGACACGTCTTGTCTTCATTTTCAGCAACACAATTTGTAGTTTAACATGTTAAGGCATACCTCCAAACAAAATAGAGTATAGTCAACTGCTAAATAGAAAGGAATATAATATTATATCTTGATGGTATAAATCGTTGTACAGAATTGGCATCTGAACTTGACCAGAACTAAGTGTCGTTACCATGTTTCTCATAATACCAGTCATCAGCATTAAATACCACATTGTACATACCCCATGGACGACATCTTCGAAAACATGACGTCATGACACTACGAAACCTGATGACGTCATACATCATATAAAATATATATGAAATGTTAAACAAAAAGTTCATATGCCTGGAAAACATGTTTGTTTAGTATATTAGAAATGTTTGACTAAAATGTTTTAAACGTATGTTTAAAATCCGTTTTGGATCTTGACCTATTGTGCAATATTTATTTTTCATTTATTGTCCTTTTTAAAGTTTTTATCCCATGCTCGTGTGCTTATTCTCGTCGCCGTTTGTTTTCTTCTTTAGCTTTAAAAAGAAGTGTAAAAGTTTGTAACTGGCATCATCACCCTTTCATTTAATTTAAGTCCCGTTTCACTTAGTTTATACAAATTTATTTTAGCTCGTTTGCGAACACAAGTTCTTACAAACTTATATTAATCACTCTCGAGACCTCATTCCTGATGGAATCCATCGCTACGAGGGAGAGAGAAGAGGCAATGTGGAATTTAAATGCCTTGCCCAAGGGCACAATCGCGCTACCACTGCGCTATCACGACTCCCATTTCATTTGTTAAAAATAACCTACCAACTTATACCCGGACTTAGCAAACAAGCTATATTTATATATATGAGAAAACACAACTGTAGACACTATATGCAAACTCGTAAATGGTTAATACAACGAAACACGACAGTCGATTCACATTCAGTTTATTGCAATAGATTTTCGTGCTACGTTTTATCAACTATTAGCAGATGTTTGTTTTAGCATAGGATTACATAGAACACCATGTTTTCCTTGATTTAATTTAATAATAGACAAATCTTTTAACCTCATAGAAAGGACGAAAATGCCAATTATATACTTAAGGCTGCGATATAACTGGCCATTCTGTTAACGATCTGGTTTCTTCTTTCGACTTTCGTTACACCCTTTTGCTAAAGGCGTGTTTTAAAGAAGCCAAATCTGTACACAGTATATCTAGTTGCAGCCACTTCTGTGTGCCAAAAGTTTACCGTAACATAATCAATTAAAGCGACGTACATTGTAATAGTAGAAGTTGTTAACGAATACTACTGCGTGTCTATAGCATTGCGCACGTACAGCAACTTTGTTTAATTCTAAGGACTGAGTAGTTATCGAAACGATTTAATATGGTTATGTCAAACATTGCCCTGCTATCAATAGTTTTACTCCTTGAACACTAGCGGTGAAAATAACAGTCAAATATGTCATGTAACTTCATTTGTCGCAACGAAACGGCACAATTCTAATGAAATTCCATGACATATTTCCAGAGTTCTCAGTAACAAAATTAATAGGAAAATACATTAATGAATTATCGTCTGCTACAATTATATGAACTATTTATAGTCTTTATTTTACCCATCATGCAAAGAGTTAAGGCATACTTTCTTTGACGAATTAGCACATTCATATTCACTTATATATACCTGTTGAAAGCGGCCATACACTTATGTTTCTCAATGTTTCATTGAAAGCGGCCATACACTTATGTTTCTCAATGTTTCATTGAAAGCGGCCATACACTTATGTTTCTCAATGTTACATTGAAAGCGGCCATACACTTATGTTTCTCAATGTACACTTAACTATCCTGGTTGGTTTGTCAGTACCAAACATTTGCTACATAGTACATGTACACACATAAATTCTTGTACAACATTTCTAAGAGAGCAATGGCCCAATATGCTCTTACTTGTGAAGCCAAGCTTATACCAAAGGAATCTTATTTATGATAACTTGTTAATAGATGTTTTGTATATTTTGTTACGAATTACGTGTAGACATAGCACACTGCAAACGGAAGGTATAAACAGTCTGTATACCGTGAAACTAAATGTTTTTATACAGGAATTAAAAATAGTTATAGAAGTTAACAATCAACTAAAACGCACGGGCAACACATATTCCCGGAACTTGAGGAAAGTGGTTGTATAGCAGAAAGCTGAGAAATTTGCATTGTTATATGTCTATGGTTGTAAATGATTTACAGCTATTTGTTGTAATATACTGCATGTGTACAGCCGATGTCAATGTCATATGACTGGATATAGTCTTTCCAGTATTTTATGACACAAAATAAAATTTGAAAATTCTAAACAATTGTTGCGTTTCTTTTCCATTTATTTCCCTATATCACCCTATAGTTTCTACAAACTTATTTGAGCTCAATTGCGAAACAGGTTCTTAAAAACATTTAAATCGCTCTCGAGACAGCACTGATGGAATCCATCGACAAGAGGGAGAGAGAGAGAGAGAGGAGCCAGTGTGGACACATTCATTACAGCTACAGTGAAACACGAACTATATATTAATACATTGCATTTGTATTTGTTTTTAATGGTTCTTTGTATCAATGCACCAGCATACATATAGTCAGTGCATGAATCACGCTGTACATACAACCGGATATGTAGTCCAGTGGTAACACGCTGGATTGGTAATCCAGGGATCGCAGGTTCGATCCCCCGTCTGACCCTAATAAAATTAACAGTCTTTCAGATGGGACGTTAAACCGAGGTCTCGTGTCGGTGCTTTACACCGTGCAGCTAAAAGAACCAGCGGAGACTCTGGAATGGGTCTATGTCTGTATCATTGCACTATCCTCCAAAATCTAAAATGATGAATCTCGTCAGGAGGCGTCGTTCATATGGGCAACCGGTAGTGACGATAAATAAACGTAAACACACACACACGCTGTACATTCCCACATCTTATATTCGTTACAGATGGATACTATTATTTGAATACTCAGTCCGACCATTAGGCTACAAGCATCAAACATCTAAAGCACCGGCATATCTTGTATTTTTGTGTTCATTTTCATGTTCAATGATCTCTATGTTTCCGCACGAGTCACGCGATTAATTCTCGATTATATTCACTATGTTTCCGCACGAGTCACGCGATTAATTCTCGTTTTCTATGTCCTCTAGTATATAATGTAGACGTGCGTTGTCTATGTCCTCTAGTATATAATGTAGATGTGCGTTGTATATGTCCTTCAGTATATAATGTAGACGTGCGTTGTCTATGTCCTCTAGTATATAATGTAGATGTGCGTTGTCTATGTCCTTCAGTATATAATGTAGACGTGCGTTGTCTATGTCCTCTAGTATATAATGTAGGTGTGCGTTTTCTATGTTCTCTAGTATATAATGTAGATGTGCGTCGTCTATGTCCTCTAGTATATAATGTAGATGTGCGTTGTCTATGTCCTCTAGTATATAATGTAGATGTGCGTTGTCTATGTCCTCTAGTATATAATGTAGATGTGCGTTTTCTATGTCCTCTAGTATATAATGTAGATGTGCGTTGTCTATGTCCTTCAGTATATAATGTAGATGTGCGTTGTCTATGTCCTCCAGTATATAATGTAGGCGTGCATTTTCTATGTTCTCTAGTATATAATGTAGGTGTGCGTTTTCTCTGTCCTCCAGTATATAATGTAGGTGTGCGTTTTCTCTGTCCTCCAGTATATAATGTAGGTGTGCGTTTTCTCTGTCCTCCAGTATATAATGTAGGTGTGCGTTTTCTATGTCCTCTAGTATATAATGTAGGTGTACGTCTTCTATGTCCTCTAGTATATAATGTAGGTGTGCGTTGTCTATGTCCTCTAGTATATAATGTAGATGTGTGTTGTCTATGTCCTCTAGTATATAATGTAGATGTGCGTTGTCTATGTCATCTGGTATATAATGTAGATGTGCGTTGTCTATGTCCTCTAGTATATAATGTAGATGTGCATTGTCTATGTTTTCCAGTATATAATGTAGATGTGCATTGTCTATGTCCTCTAGTATATAATGTAGATGTGCGTTTTCTATGTCCTCTAGTATATAATGTAGGCGTGCGTTGTCTATGTCCTCTAGTATATAATGTAGATGTGCGTTGTCTATGTCCTCTAGTATATAATGTAGATGTGCGTTGTCTATGTCCTCTAGTATATAATGTAGATGTGCGTTGTCTATGTCATCTAGTATATAATGTAGGTGTGCGTTTTCTATGTCCTCTAGTATATAATGTAGATGTGCGTGTCTATGTCCTCTAGTATATAATGTAGATGTGCGTTGTCTATGTCCTCTAGTATATAATGTAGATGTGCGTTGTCTATGTCCTCTAGTATATAATGTAGATGTGCGTTGTCTATGTCCTCTAGTATATAATGTAGATGTGCGTTGTCTATGTCATCTAGTATATAATGTAGGTGTGCGTTTTCTATGTCCTCTAGTATATAATGTAGATGTGCGTGTCTATGTCCTCTAGTATATAATGTAGATGTGCGTTGTCTATGTCCTCTAGTATATAATGTAGATGTGCGTTGTCTATGTCCTCTAGTATATAATGTAGATGTGCGTTGTCTATGTCCTCTAGTATATAATGTAGATGTGCGTTGTCTATGTCATCTAGTATATAATGTAGGTGTGCATTTTCTATGTCCTCTAGTATATAATGTAGATGTGCGTGTCTATGTCCTCTAGTATATAATGTAGATGTGCGTTGTCTATGTCCTCTAGTATATAATGTAGAAGTGCGTTGTCTATGTCCTCTAATATAGTTAATACTATAGCAGTTGCAGTTCCTAAATATTTTACAGTATTTTCCATTGACTAATACAATAATATGTAGGTCCATTGAACGCTGGCAGCGTATCCAGTTATATCCTATTAAAATATAGTGACTAATTGATTTCTTAATCCGTATAGACCAACTCAGCAAGATTTTAAAACTTAAAAATTCGTTTGAAGTATATACGTCTCGCCGTGAACTGATATCTATAAACGAACAAAATGTCGCAAGATGTCTTGACCTTACAAAGCCTCGGTTCAATCGATGTTAAATATGCCGTAAGTCTTATTTGGAATCATGTCATTAAGGTACTATCATTCATTTACAGGCCATAGCACGCATCGAGACGTAAACATCTCTGACATGGACCGGCCAATAAAAATAACATTCATCATAATTTAATTGATTATTTGAGATTTTTGATACGGCTGCTCTATTGTGTAAAGCATACATAAACATTATATGGTGACCGTTTAAGAAGCTATTAACCTCTAACCTCGCATGTCAAGACTCATCTGCGTTAATTCCCCTTTAGCTACACTATTCCTTTGCTAATAAAGATTGAATTGAATTGATTGTAAGAACAGACAACGGTATATATATAGACGTATTAGATAATGAATCATAATTTATTTCTGGTTCGTACACTGATATTGTACTCTACTGAAGTAATTAATGAGAGACATCGGTCAGTCACTGCCCCTAATACTCCCTAAAAGCAGATAGGTCCTATTAAGTATGCTCCTCTGTTTGTATCGTTGTTTCCTTTGCACCACGTGCTAGTCAGTTTATTCCATATGAGTATTAACTTACTATATCTCGAGAGATCTGCTACAGCATATACACATGGATACGTATTTTAAAAATAATTCTATAAGTAAATTAACACGATTTTGTTAAAATCGCATTTATCATAAAGCAATATCTTGTTAGGGAATACACAGTAAAAACAAAGGATTCCAACTAAAAGGACATATTTACATTTTGAGATAAATAAGACTTTATCTGCCAAGGGAGGTAATAGAAAATTAGAAATGTCTCTCATTAGACCGAGTGTGCGGTTAGATGACAGGAATTCATCTACAGTACAGCATTCCACTTCCAAAACAGAATACTACATAATGTATATGGACCATGGGACGGTTTTACCAAGCATTAGACTAAGTCAAACATTCAGTGGCGTAGCACTTGAAGGCAATTAATAATGAAGGGTTATGGGGTGGTTGTGTATGATGTGCAGGAAGGCCCCTCGCAAATATACACACCAGGACGCACGTCCTCAAATGTTACTGGTTCCATATAACCGTTCGTTACAAGTATTATAAAACGTTATTGATCCCATTCGGGAAGGGGGGGGGGGTAACTAATGTTGCTAGAACTTGTGGCCAGACCAATTTGCGTTTATTTAATTTGTCATGTTTTGTATTCACGTAAAACGAATCGACCAATAAAATATGATTAAACTAAAAAATCCCATTCACCACTCGACCACGAAGACGGACTGTGTTATTGTGTGTGTTTTACGTTTATTTATCGTCGCTACCGGTTGCCCATATGAGCGACGCCTCCTGAAGATATTAGTCATTTTAGATTTTGGAGGATAATGCAATGATACAGACAGAGTCCCATTCCAGAGTATCCTCTGGTTCTTTTACGTGTACAATGTACAGCACCGACACGAGACCTCGGTTTAAAGTCCCAACTGAAAGACTGTTAATTTTATTAGGGTCAGACGGGGGATCGAACCTGCGATCCCTGGATTACCAGTCCAGCGTGTTACCACTGGACTACAGATCCGTCTGTTGTATTATTGTGTAACTATATGGATGCATATATAGGCATACTGTTCGAAAAGACATACATGTACTGCTCGAAGGCACATACTATTCGAAGGGACACCCTGGGTTTTCCTCCACCAATAATAGCTGGAAAGTCGCCATATGACCTAAGATATTGGTGCGACGTTATACCACAACAACCAAATCATATATAGGCAGAGCTGTCAAGGGTGCATCGAGTGTCGGAGTGAGATATGGGGTTCGAAGGGGCGGCTGCCCCTCAGGGGATCTGGGGGAAGCTGGATACACTATATGGCTCATTTTCGTCATATTTGGTGTCAAATGGCTTACATGAAATGCTACTTTGGCATCTAATGAAGGACACTTTTCACCAAGAAAACCTGACCAAGCAATAGCATTTTATGGTAAAGAAAGCTTGCAAATAACTTTTTGTAATTGAATCTTATATTTTTTATTAAATTGACTTACAAGTCAGGCGCAAACCAGTCTTGGTTGTCAATTTATAATAAAACTCCGATGTAATTTGCAAGCATTTGTCACCAGCTTGAGCAAAATCAGCGTGGTCTAGTGGTTACCACATCAGGCTAATTACAATTTCGGCACAAATTCAAACCCGGGTATGACTTGCCAATTTTTCATTGAGCAAGACCATTTATCCACATTGCTAAGAACAAACCGTACAGTAAACGTTATTTGCCGAGCTTTGAGAAGCACTTACTGGATAATTAAGTGTCCACTTAGAATCAAATCTAGATTTGTATATAGCGACACCGGCTAGTTTCTTCGTCTTTTTTTGGACAGGACTCTGTGATTCTGAAGCCATGGTTAACAAAAAGAGCGTCTACACTACTCTACACCGTTAACAAATGTAAACATTACATTCGGCCTTCGTTAGTTTTCGGGAGCCAATCATAAGTGATTATTAACGCACGGAGAGTTCCGACATCGGTTCCGAGTAGTTACGATTGTACAGAGCGATGATCAGTTTCAAATATAGCCGTGAGACATTCTAAAAATAGCAATTTGGGAAACCTAATGTGTTGCGATTTTAAAATAGCACTGATATTAGTGTAGGTAAATCGTTTTTTAGAAAAGGCGTGACAATATTAAAGATACGCGTGAGAGTGTGATTTGAGGTCTAAAAGCGTGAGTCTCACGCCGAAAGCGTGAGACTTGACAGGTATGTATAGGAAATAAAATATGGTCAAGCTAAATAGAAATATATAGTTCTGACTGAACTCCGTTACTTATCTGTACAGAAGAATGTCATCGACTAGTTGTCGTCTGTTACCCACACACAGCATTGGCTTCAACACTTTACATGAGACCAGCACTCGTTGTTATAGGTTGTCACCTGGAGATCTCAGGTCTTTCATACTGTAGACACACACTGATTGTTTTTTTCCCAAATCTTAGCTCCGCAAATATTGTACCCCGTGTCGAACAAATAAGAGGACACTAGGTGTAAACATTAAATGTCTCTTCCAGCAGAATCGCAATTATTTTACGACCACGATAAGATTTTTGTTATTATTTGGCTTTGCACATTTTGTTCGATGCATAGACAAAATACACATAATGAACATATTGAAACATGTATAACCAGGAACATTAATATATATGACAATCACAAGATCTTGGTATAACTGGAGAGCCAATCACAGTCACCAGAATGATTTCATATATCATAAAGAGTCGATTTTTTTTTCAATGTTGAGACCTATTTCGGGAAACTCATCACCACCACTTTATTTAATTTGTCATGTTTTGTATTCACTTGTATATGTAAAACGAATTGAGCAATAAAATATGATTAAACTAAAAAATCGCATTCACCACTCGACAACGAGGCGGACTTTATTATTGTGTAACTATATGCATGTATATATAGGCATACTGTTCGAAAGTACATACATGTACTGCTCGAAGGGACACACTTTACAAAGCAAAGAGGTTTGCACGCCATATATATGTGTGTGTATATAAACATAGTTTGTGGGGGTGATTCCCCGAAATTGAGAAAAGAAGGATAACAATATCAAAACAACGCAAACTCAATGTATGTGATTATTGGTCGTGTAATGTGTGTTTTACGTTTATTTATCGTCGCTACCGGTTGCCCATATGAGCGACGCCTCCTGAAGAGATTAGTCATTTTAGAGTGTTGGAGGATAGTGCAATGATACACAGAGAGACCCATTCCAGAGTATCCTCTTGTTCTTTTACGTGCACGGTGTAAAGCACCGACACGAGACCTCGGTTTAAAGTCCCACCTGAAAGACTGTTAATTTTATTAGGGTCAGACGGGGAATCGAACCTGCGATCCCTGGATTACCGGTCTAATGTGTTACCACTGGACTACAGATCCGTCTGTGATCGTGTAATATTTTTAGAACCGATCATATTTATGGTTTCTTACATGCATGCATGCCAGAATACATTCACTAAAGGCGAGGCATTTTTATAACATCTCAGTTTGTTTTTCTAAATAATATTTTATTGCATTTTTTTCATACATTACATTGCAATTATACACACAATGAAATACGTAGAAAACAATATGAAATTATATTAGGATTTATTATTATTGCTGTATGCGATTGAAGATACCACTACTAGTCAAATCTGCATATTGTTAGATAGATCTAGTATCATTAATTGTCTCATTCCCATTTTCTACTCTGCTAGCCAATTCCATATATCATCATATTCCATTACATATTAAATATAGTTTCTCTATTTTTCAGCTTTTACATTACTATATTATTCCAATGTGCAGTTCTCACTTATAGTGCTATCTTTTGATTGCATTTGATTGTATATATGTTGAGGGCCTCGTGGTAGATTCACTTTTGTTAAATGAGTACTCTCGTTAAATAAAGTCTTTATTATTATTATTATTATTATTATTATTAATCTGGGAACAAAGAGCAAATGGACTGGGCTACACGTTATGCCAACATTATTTACATCCCTTCCCATAGATCTCAGTTATTAGTCACATGTAAGATTATAACGTTTTCTCGGACATATGTTGAGAATAATCTAACACGTGACGAATAACATATACATATGTGCTATATTTCCGTGAATACGGTAACTGACTAGAAATTGGGGCAATGGTATAGACCACTTTCATTACTTATCATTATGATTTTAATGGTTTCTAATGGCTAGAAAAGATTTTCTAAGAATAATTTACATACTTCAAAATACCTTTCTACAATGAAAATAGATGAACCATTAATAACATTCATTTAAATAGCTGTTATCTTTGATATATTTATTACGACGACTAAAAAATAAAGTTTATTAACTCCTGCTTGGCGCGGTTGCAAGCATATACAAACTTGTATTGTATTTCGTATAAGAGGAACATGACCATTATGGCAACCACCATGCCACTTAATATGCTTTACAGGTCAATGATCTAACGCAGGGTATGTGTGTGTGTTTTACGTTTATTTATCGTCGCTACCGGTTGCCCATATGAGCGACGCCTCCTGAAGAGATCAGAGTCTCCTCTGGTTCTTTTACGTGCACGATGTAAAGCACCGACACGAGACCTCGGTTTAACGTCCCATCTGAAAGACTGTTAATTTTATTAGGATCAGAGGAGGGATCGAACCTGAGATCCCTGGATTACCACTCCAGCGTGTTACCACTGTACTACAGATCCGTCTATGAACACAGGGTAGCATCGGCGAGATAAAAGTGTTGCTTTGAAAGAGGCCGGCGTTAATTATGACCCAATGGCGATTTATCCAATTTGTTCCTCTGTTTAGGTTAGTCAATACATATTTATTTTAGCTCGATTGCGATACAAGTTCTTATAACGTATATTAATCACTCTCGAGACCCCATTCCTGATGGAATCCATCGCCACGAGGGAGAGAAGAGACAATGTGGAATTTAAATGCCTTGTCTAGGGGCACACTCGTAACGGCTCCAGCTAGGGCACTAACTCCTAGCTGCTTTTCGCACATCAAGTGAACGCGCTACTACTGCGCTATCACGACTGCCACGGCAATTTGACCATCTGGGCTGTACCGCTCGGTGATATTGACATAGCAGCGAGATATCTTACTCTATACGTGAAAACAACCGTTAACCATTAAGAAAATAATCGAATTAAGAATTATCATATACACCAACATATTTTCAAAACTTAGCGAATCACTTTACATATCCTGACAAAGACTTCCCGTAACGTGTGAAGCTTTAATACTATATAATATGCATTGGCATGCACACTACAACAACGGTGCACAACAACCTGCAGGGCACTGTAATTTCACCGCGCCTGGTCAATAGCGCGTCATAACATTACAACGACAAATATTTGCATAATTAGCATGATAATTATAAGCACATTGAAGAGTGTTAAATTATCGCGTTTGATCAACTGTGTGGTGTGTCAACTGTGTGGTGTGTCTAAATAGTAAATATAAAGGATATAACGGCACTGTAAGTCGCTTACAGACGGATATATAGCCCAGTGGTAAGACGCTGGACTGGTAATCCATGGATCGCAGGTTCGTTCCCCCGCCTGACCCTAATAAAATTAACAGCCTTTCAGATGGGACGTTAAACCGAGGTCTCGTATCGGTGCTTTACACCGTGCACGTAAATGAACCAGAGGAGACTCTGGAATGGGTCTCTGTCTGTATCATTGCACTATCCTCCAAAACTCTAAAATGACTAATCTCTTCAGGAGGCGTCGCTCATATGGGCAACCGGTAGCGGCGATAAATAAACGTAAAACACACATAAGTCGCTCATATTGGCAACCGGTAGCGACGATAAATAAAGGTAAAACATCACTGTAAGTGAACAGACGGATATGTAGTCCAGTGGTTAATACGCTGGACTGGTAATCCATGGATCGCAGGTTCGATCCCCCGTCTGACCCTAATAAAAGTAATAGTCTTTCAGATGGAACTTTAAACCGAGGTCTAATGTCGGTGCTGTACACCATGCACATAAAGTAACCAGAGGAGACTCTGGAATGGGTCTGAGGAAGTGAGGAACTGACGGATCTGTAGTCCAGTGGGGAACACATTGGACTGGTAAGCCAGGGATCGCACGTTCGATCCCCCGTCTGACCCTAATAAAATATTATTAGTCATTTTAGAGTCAGACGGTGGATCGAACCTGCTATCCCTGGATTACCAGCCGAACGTGTTAACCACTGGACTACAGATCCGTCTATCACGCTTTTTCTCTTGCAGTAACATTACAATATCAGCAATACGTATATAGTCATGCACATTAAATATATGCACGATATACGGTGTCGCTTTTGCAAACCGTAATATGTGCACTTATATTATTAATGGAAACCCTGAAATAAATAAACGCAGATTTATTTATTTATTTAGATCGAAAGTACTGCAGTGAATGCACTAACGTACTGCAGACACATTTTGAGTCATGTATTTATCACTGCCATTATTTTCTCAGCCATATCTATTTAGTCTAGATGCGTAGGTTACTCATGCACCTAATTCACGTGCAACTTGGCATAAATTGTATACGTTTAAATTATTAATAACTACCTTAAAGCGACACTACATCGTAAACACATACATGTTTATGGCATTGCTACGTATAGCTTTGCTATTACAAATTCTTCCGAAATCATTCGAACACTAACATCGACCAATAAACAGTGGTTTTTTGCAGTCTGTAATCTCTCAAAAGTGAAAGTAGGATTTCATATAACTGTCAGCCATGCTCCTGAATTGATGATGTTTATTATTTCTGTCTATAATAAGCGCGTGATACTGTCGTTTAGAGATAATTTAAATCTCCTCAGTCTAAAAATAATTATGCACAGGCACAAATGTGAGATATAACTGTAAATATGTACAATAAATGCTGTTATTCATGATACGTGCATTGCATTATGCCTGGATGATGACCATATTTATATTATTTTGCTATGCCATTTAAGCGTCGTATACGACGCTTATTTATTAGTTGAAATACTCAGATTTGGCCATGTTATAGAAAATGACATTCTGTAAAAAAATATTTTTCACCGATGTAGTGTCGCTTTAAATGCGTTGTAAAACATACAAACTCTAAAACTAAAAACAAAGAGAACTTGCGTAATATAGTTTAATATAAATGCTATTGTTTGTGTGAAATAAATAGAGAATATTTGAATACTGCCGTATACATTTTAATTTATACTTAGGCGAGTTGGAGAAAATATACCTGAAGCTCTGCCGAGCCTTGTTATTTCGGAGATGCGCCTAATAATATATCATTTATTACGGCCTATGGAACAGATAAAAACACAACAGTAAAAACAAGTACGGCATCTAGATTGTGGTGGATTATAGAGATATTAGTTTGAACAGACATGAGCTCACACTACAAAAAGCTGTTGTAGCATGTTCATTGTACTAATAGGTCAGTATTCCTGTGCGATATATAAATACTGCACAATTTGGCGATATATAAATACTGCACAATTGGCGCCGTTTGGGGTATGTGATGTGCAGCGTTAACTTGCTATCGTTATATCTATTATATAGTTCCATTTTAAATATCTTTCGCTTTTCATGAAACTGAGAAATTTAACAGGTATTTTAGGCTTTTACTAAACACTTGCTTTTGTCCAGCTAACAAATTATACAACTGCTTTGTCCAGCTAACAAATAAACGATGAATAATGGCCTAGACATAATATACAATGCAAATCATTATATATAAAGCACATTTAAGAACAGAACAGAGCAGAACAATTATTCAGAATTGTACATAGTCATCGTCCAAATATACATACATAAATATAAAACATATAACTACTAATTCACGTGAATTGGTACAAAACAGTTTGTAATAACATCAATAGCAGATCATGAACACATTAAATAATAATATTTAATAGTGAAGTTCTAACTGCTAACGATTCTTTGATAAATTTAGCTGGATTAGCTAAATAATCGTTTTCTTGATAGATTGTATTAAGTCAATATACTTGTAAATTGATGGCCGTTGATAGAAATAAATTTTAATGTATTTGTCCTGAGCTTATTAAAATAAAGATATGCATATAAAATGGTACTCATCTTCAAGATAACGAGTATTACAACATGAACAATATCTTTCAATTCTGTATCTTTCATTTCTTTGTTTAATCATATTTTATTTGCTATTTTACATATATAGTACATATAGACTTAACATTCATTATATGTGATAACATGCAAAATGGGTTGGGCAACAAGTTCTAGCAACATTAGTAAACTGCCCTCCCCAAATCATTTCATTTCTTTCAATTATATATCTAGCAAACCGACTCGTTTGAATTCTAAGCAAATTGGGATCTATAATAAATGTATTGGTTAATTCAGATCTCAAACAATTAATTAACAAATCCAAAATCAGTCATAAACTGTTGATATGCTTCTAGTACGGGATTATTATCTACAGAAACATGTCATTGTTGAACAAAACTATCAACCACGCGCTTCTGGCTGTCCGATTAGTGCAGTGGTTAGCGCGCTCGCTTCTCACCAATGCGACCCGGGTTCGATCCTCGGACAGGGAAGTATGTGAGATGGTACGATGGTCGCCAGATCGGATCGGACAGGTGGGGTTTCTCCGGGTACTCTGGTTTCCTCCCACATGAATGACCGCATTTACGCTTTCATCCGAGCCAACGAGAGTGATTAATATAAGATGTGAAAACTTGCTTCGCAATCGTTGTAAAATAAATAAAGTATAAAAAAAACGACGCGCTGCTTAAACATACACATCTCTTATAACTCCTTGTTGGAGTGGCATTGTACTTTTATTATGTAAACTATACATGTAATATTATTGTAAATAGTGTACGTACAATGATGAGATGTAAATACAGATTGCTACTATTATATGACCAGATTGAACTGATGTATTTGCATATGCCGTTCGTTTCCGTATTCTTTCCGTCGATTTCCGAATCAAACCGATCTCATTGAATGTGAATATAACACTTTAGAAACACAGGCCTTACCTTCTCGAGTAGTACTGTAGTGGATACGTCCATGATCTTGGAAGTTACAGGTTACGGGTTCGATGCACAAAAATCACGTTTGCAATGTTGAAATGTTGAATTTTGTCAGTAGAAATGAAATAAAAAAGTTAAAAATATACATAAAAAAGAATGAATAAAAATATGAAAATATAAAGCAATTAAATTAAAAGAAATACAGGAAACGACAAAAGAAATAAAAAAACAAATGTGAACAATTATGAAATACGAATAAAAATTATTATGCCGTATGCTAGATTCGAACCAGCTATGTCAGATTTTCAAGTTCATATCACTTTCCACTATACCACAGGCCATTTGATAATATGGTAACGATATTTAATTATTTATAAGATTATTTTGTTGAAAAAATATACGGAAACGCTCGAAGAAACTTGCCGAAGATTAATTTTTATCAGTTCAATCTGGTCATACAATACTACACAAGAAAAGTTGTGCATCTAAATACACGTGGTCATTAAATATATAAGCAAAACATTAATCACACGACGACGATTTCTTCACATTTTGGACCCAATTTATTATAGCCTCGTTCACAAACATAAACGCTTTGACAATAAATTGATTGTATTAATAGTATCAGTATACATATGCATTGATATTACACCAATATTTTATAATTCTATTATAACGAGATTTAAAACACTGTCATGACGTCATACCTTTGTACTTGCAGTCCATTATTATTAATATTGGACTGGTGTCAACAGACCAGAGTATTATATTAAATACTATGCATACATGTACGAAATTAACAATTTTAATTAGTAGGATCTTGTTATATAGGTTACATATTGGATCGTTTTCGGCTTATATCCTGTACATATACAACGAATAGTGTCCTATGTACATATGATCCTATACATATACAACGAATAGTGTCCTATGTACATAGGACAGAGGCAACCATACACGCAGGTTGCTTTCTCCTCAATCCCACATGTATGTACATAGGACAGAGGCAACCATACACGCAGGTTGCTTTCTCCTCAATCCCACATGTATGTACATAGGACAGAGGCAACCATACACGCAGGTTGCTTTCTCCTCAATCCCACATGTATGTACATAGGACAGAGGCAACCATACACGCAGGTTGCTTTCTCCTCAATCCCACATGTATGTACATAGGACAGAGGCAACCATACACGCAGGTTGCTTTCTCCTCAATCCCACATGTATGTACATAGGACAGAGGCAACCATACACGCAGGTTGCTTTCTCCTCAATCCCACATGTATGTACATAGGACAGAGGCAACCATACACGCAGGTTGCTTTCTCCTCAATCCCACATGTATGTACATAGGACAGAGGCAACCATACACGCAGGTTGCTTTCTCCTCAATCCCACATGTATGTACATAGGACAGAGGCAACCATACACGCAGGTTGCTTTCTCCTCAATCCCACATGTATGTACATAGGAAAGAGGAACCATACACGCAGGTTGCTTTCTCCTCAATCCCACATGTATGTACATAGGAAAGAGGCAACCATACACGCAGGTTGCTTTCTCCTCAATCCCACATGTATGTACATAGGAAAGAGGCAACCATACAAGCAGGTTGCTTTCTCCTCAATCCCACATGTATGTACATAGGAAAGAGGCAACCATACAAGCAGGTTGCTTTCTCCTCAATCCCACATGTATGTACATAGGAAAGAGGCAACCATACAAGCAGGTTGCTTTCTCCTCAATCCCACATGTATGTACATAGGAAAGAGGCAACCATACAGCAGGTTGCTTTCTCCTCAATCCCACATGTATGTACATAGGAAAGAGGCAACCATACAAGCAGGTTGCTTTCTCCTCAATCCCACATGTATGTACATAGGAAAGAGGCAACCATACAAGCAGGTTGCTTTCTCCTCAATCCCACATGTATGTACATAGGAAAGAGGCAACCATACAAGCAGGTTGCTTTCTCCTCAATCCCACATGTATGTACATAGGAAAGAGGCAACCATACAAGCAGGTTGCTTTCTCCTCAATCCTACATGTATGTACATAGGAAAGAGGCAACCATACAAGCAGGTTGCTTTCTCCTCAATCCCACATGTATGCACATAGGAAAGAGGCAACCATACAAGCAGGTTGCTTTCTCCTCAATCCCACATGTATGCACATAGGAAAGAGGCAACCATACACGCAGGTTGCTTTCTCCTCAATCCCACATATATGCACATAGGAAAGAGGAAACCATACAAGCAGGTTGCTTTCTCCTCAATCCCACATGTATGTACATAGGAAAGAGGCAACCATACAAGCAGGTTGCTTTCTCCTCAATCCTACATGTATGTACATAGGAAAGAGGAAACCATACAAGCAGGTTGCTTTCTCCTCAATCCCACATGTATGCACATAGGAAAGAGGCAACCATACAAGCAGGTTGCTTTCTCCTCAATCCCACATGTATGCACATAGGAAAGAGGCAACCATACAAGCAGGTTGCTTTCTCCTCAATCCTACATGTATGCACATAGGAAAGAGGCAACCATACAAGCAGGTTGCTTTCTCCTCAATCCCACATGTATGCACATAGGAAAGAGGCAACCATACAAGCAGGTTGCTTTCTCTTCAATCCCACATGTATGTACATAGGAAAGAGGCAACCATACAAGCAGGTTGCTTTCTCTTCAATCCCACATGTATGTACATAGGAAAGAGGCAACCATACAAGCAGGTTGCTTTCTCCTCAATCCCACATGTATGTACATAGGAAAGAGGCAACCATACAAGCAGGTTGCTTTCTCCTCAATCCCACATGTATGTACATAGGAAAGAGGCAACCATACAAGCAGGTTGCTTTCTCCTCAATCCCACATATATGTACATAGGAAAGAGGCAACCATACAAGCAGGTTGCTTTCTCCTCAATCCCACATGTATGTACATAGGAAAGAGGCAACCATACAAGCAGGTTGCTTTCTCTTCAATCCCACATGTATGTACATAGGAAAGAGGCAACCATACAAGCAGGTTGCTTTCTCTTCAATCCCACATGTATGTACATAGGAAAGAGGCAACCATACAAGCAGGTTGCTTTCTCCTCAATCCCACATATATGCACATAGGAAAGAGGCAACCATACAAGCAGGTTGCTTTCTCCTCAATCCCACATGTATGTACATAGGAAAGAGGCAACCATACAAGCAGGTTGCTTTCTCCTCAATCCCACATATATGTATATAGGAAAGAGGCAACCATACAAGCAGGTTGCTTTCTCCTCAATCCCACATGTATGTACATAGGAAAGAGGCAACCATACAAGCAGGTTGCTTTCTCTTCAATCCCACATGTATGTACATAGGAAAGAGGCAACCATACAAGCAGGTTGCTTTCTCCTCAATCCCACATGTATGTACATAGGAAAGAGGCAACCATACAAGCAGGTTGCTTTCTCCTCAATCCCACATATATGTATATAGGAAAGAGGCAACCATACAAGCAGGTTGCTTTCTCCTCAATCCCACATGTATGTACATAGGAAAGAGGCAACCATACAAGCAGGTTGCTTTCTCTTCAATCCCACATGTATGTACATAGGAAAGAGGCAACCATACAAGCAGGTTGCTTTCTCCTCAATCCCACATGTATGTACATAGGAAAGAGGCAACCATACAAGCAGGTTGCTTTCTCCTCAATCCCACATATATGTATATAGGAAAGAGGCAACCATACAAGCAGGTTGCTTTCTCCTCAATCCCACATGTATGTACATAGGAAAGAGGCAACCATACAAGCAGGTTGCTTTCTCCTCAATCCCACATGTATGTACATAGGAAAGAGGCAACCATACAAGCAGGTTGCTTTCTCCTCAATCCCACATGTATGTACATAGGAAAGAGGCAACCATACAAGCAGGTTGCTTTCTCCTCAATCCCACATATATGTATATAGGAAAGAGGCAACCATACAAGCAGGTTGCTTTCTCCTCAATCCCACATGTATGTACATAGGAAAGAGGCAACCATACAAGCAGGTTGCTTTCTCTTCAATCCCACATGTATGTACATAGGAAAGAGGCAACCATACAAGCAGGTTGCTTTCTCCTCAATCCCACATATATGCACATAGGAAAGAGGCAACCATACAAGCAGGTTGCTTTCTCCTCAATCCCACATGTATGTACATAGGAAAGAGGCAACCATACAAGCAGGTTGCTTTCTCCTCAATCCCACATATATGTATATAGGAAAGAGGCAACCATACAAGCAGGTTGCTTTCTCCTCAATCCCACATGTATGTACATAGGAAAGAGGCAACCATACAAGCAGGTTGCTTTCTCCTCAATCCCACATGTATGTACATAGGAAAGAGGCAACCATACAAGCAGGTTGCTTTCTCCTCAATCCCACATATATGTATATAGGAAAGAGGCAACCATACAAGCAGGTTGCTTTCTCCTCAATCCCACATATATGTATATAGGAAAGAGGCAACCATACACGCAGGTTGCTTTCTCCTCAATCCCACATGTATGTACATACTATTTATACTTGACTATGTTTATTCACAGAAATAAATATTGTTTAAGATAATTACTTCAATTTCAGACACACTTAGCTAGAGCATTCATCACACTGTATGCGTATTTAAGAAGTATTTTAACCAACGGGGGTTTCTTTTCTCTATAATATTGCAATATTCCACAATGTGTTTTTGTTACTAGACTACTAGACTACTAGACTACTGCAATGTCACAGATGTATGCATATTCGACCATGAACAGTTTCTGAGGTATTCATTTCTAAGCTGCGACCCCTGCGTCCTGTTCTGAAAATACTGCATGGTTGATTAGTTGGGCAATTTTTCTTTTAATTTTCTTTTTTATTATTATGGAAGAGATTTATGTGCATTACAGAGATTATTTTAGAAAACATGTCGACCGAATTTGTACCTCAGTTGTATAAGTAAATTTATTTAAAAATATATATCACCATAACAGGACGCTTATGTGTTACTGGTTAAGCTAAAAGGAAAACGGTTTTCGCGTCATTTTTTAAACTGTTGTTGAAAATGTTATCATATAAAATTAGTTTCTAATTTCTTTTTCCCGATAACAAATTACAGGGTGCCAAACATGTTTGATCAATTTGGAGATGAGAATCAGGCGTGTGTCGGCACAATATATCAGCGGTTGATTAAATGTTATGAAAGTCTGACGTTTTATTATCTATTCATTGCCGTGGCACCATGTAGTTATCCGATACCTCAGTGGTTCTCTTTGTGGTTCGCATACTAATAATGTGCGCACAATACATACATTATTGCTGAAGTCTTACACGAGGTACCATCAAACAAGTGCTATCTAGACTTCCCGGTGTTACCGAAAATACCATAAAATGTAAAGAACAACGGAGTTCGATATGAAAATGACAAAATTGTGGTTTCGCACCCCTAAATTAAGTAGACCATTGGCTCCGACGAGGGACACTGTCTAGCTGTTTTCGACCGCACAATTCTTCGTAATAAAACTTAAAAATGTAACAATAAAAGGATTCATTTACATACATTGTATGACATTAATGTGCAATTTAGAAAGAACTGTACTATATTGGCCTACTTTTATCAAATGAACCAACATGTCGTGCTTGCTACCGTAATGTATCGTTTATGATTCCTAATTAAGGAATAAATTTATCATCAATAAAAGAACTGTTAAAAGACTTTTATCCAGCGTATAAATTACTGAATAATGTAATGCAATATTCGACACACGTCCGTTTATGCTAAATATGTTTAACAAAATGTCAAGCAAGTTTGATGGTATTTGGGCTGCAAGTAATCTAGTAAATAGTTGAACTAATTTTCTTGAAGATATAAAGTGCAAATTATATGCGAACCACGGAATAGTTGCAGAATTGGCAAACTGTTATGTGATTATCTAATCAGGAACAAGTGCACATAGCGCGAGGCAGGTGCCACGCGGCGTGTTGTCTGCTATACAACTTTGTAATTCGCTTTAAAACCTTGCATACGTATTGATCAAACGGTTGGTCAGAATATACCCAACGATACCCCGGCGGGGGGGGGGGTAATGGGGTAGCGGAAAGACTAACGCACTTGCTCAAGATACTTACAGATATCATATATTAATATAGTAGCGGAAATCATATATTCGTTTATTGCGGAAAGACTGTCTGATATATATGCTCATAGCCTAGGCGTTGATCAACTTATATCAACTTTTGTTTCTCTTTAGTAATCTGTCAGATGTAAGACTTTGTGCCAAAACCTGTTTTAATATTACACTCCTGTGTCGATACGTTTACCTTACCGATTATAAACTTGCTATATAGCGATGCTCCAGTACATGTGTGATGGTCCTTGGCTAGCCTGGGAACAGGCGTTGATATATTTTGCCTGGTCAGTCATATAAATATATGTTTACACCGATACCATTAATTGGGCTGCATTAAGTTTCTGATAATATCAACCAAAAGTAAATTAGTGAAAAATCGACAGACAGGAATCCAGACTAACATGCTCCAGATAGTTACCGAAAACATATATTTAGCTTAATAGTTACTATTCTACTATTCAGCTAAGATAAGTTGTACATAAACGTTGCAACTAGTAATGTCTCACCCATCCATGTGTATTACATAAAATATATGCTGAAACAATACCAACAGTACATACATGGCCATTCATCAAAGAACGAGATACATCGGTTACTGCCCCTGAATATTCCCGAACCGTATGTACTATACAATTCATGCGTTACGAAGAATAACGTGAACTATTTGTCTTTCCGTGGAACGCATTCCATAGAGTGGTTGTATTGGTCAGTTCTAGCATGGGATTGTGTGTGTTTTACGTTTATTTATCGTCGCTACCGGTTGCCCATATGAGCGACGCCTCCTGAAGAGATTAGTCATTTTAGATTTTTGGAGGATAGTGCAATGATACAGAGAGAGAGACCCATTCCAGAGTCTCCTCTGGTTCTTTTACGTGCACGGTGTAAAACACCGACACGAGACCTCGGTATAACGTCCCATCTGAAAGACGGGTTAATTTTATTATGGTCAGACGGGGGATCCCTGGATTATCAGCCAGCGTGTTACCACTGGACTGCAGATCCGGCTGTGTTTCACGTAGTTCCATTATATATATATATATTATTCTCCTGCCTATTGGATAACCTACAGTATCTTCAATGGGAACTTATCTGTACAAATTTGTTATCGATTAATTAACATGATTTTGATAAAATCTCACATTTATCATATGAAAATATCAACCGTAAATTCAAAGGATTCCGTCTGAAAGGACGGTTATGCATTTCGGGATAACTCGGACTTTATAAGCCAAGGGAGGTAATAGAAATGCCAACGATGTATCTCATTGCAATATACTATATCACAGTAAGACTATTATATCTAAAGTAAAGTGTTTGTTTATTATAGTGTCACCCCTATTTAAAAGCCAGCCATTTCTGACTTATGAGACACCTGTTTTTTTAACAACATCAGTACTTCCCGAATCCTATACTATGCCAGGCGACAGGCTGGTAGGCAATCGGTAACCATTATTTAACTAGCTGGCGGCTCACCAACCGGCCAAATCAGAACGAACCCCTGAGAGTACTCATTTAACAAAAGTTAATCTACCATGAGGCCCTCAAATTAGATACCGGGTACAATATACTGCACTCTGTTGATTGGTTCCTTGGGTTCGTTAGCGTTAATGAATGATGTGGCACTCTGGCCTGGTAGATATGTGTTAATGATGTGGAACTCTGACCTGGTAGATAGGTGTTAATGATGTGGCACTCTGGCCTGGTAGATTTGTGTTAATGATGTAGAACTCTGGCCTGGTATATATGTGTTAATGATGTGGCACTCTGGCCTGGTAGATATGTGTTAATGATGTGGAACTCTGGTCTGGTAGATATGTGTTAATGATGTGGAACTCTGGCCAGGTAGATATGTGTTAATGATGTGGAACTCTGGCCTGGTATATATGTGTTAATGATGTGGAACTCTAGTCTGGTAGATATGTGTTAATGATGTGGAACTCTAGTCTGGTAGATATGTGTTAATGATGTGGCACTCTGGCCTGGTAGATATTATGTTAATGATGTGGAACTCTGGCCTGGTATATATGTGTTAATGATGTGGAACTCTGGCCTGGTAGATATGTGTTAATGATGTGGAACTCTGGCCAGGTAGATATGTGTTAATGATGTGGAACTCTAGTCTGGTAGATATGTGTTAATGATGTGGAACTCTGGCCTGGTATATATGTGTTAATGATGTGGAACTCTGGCCTGGTAGATATGTGTTAATGATGTGGAACTCTGGCCTGGTATATATGTGTTAATGATGTGGAACTCTGGTCTGGTAGATAGGTGTTAATGATGTGGAACTCTGGTCTGGTAGATATGTGTTAATGATGTGGAACTCTGGTCTGGTAGATATGTGTTAATGATGTGGCACTCTGGCCAGGTAGATATGTGTTAATGATGTGGAACTCTGGCCTGGTATATATGTGTTAATGATGTGGCACTCTGGTCTGGTAGATATGTGTTAATGATGTGGAACTCTGGCCTGGTAGATATGTGTTAATGATGTGGAACTCTGGCCTGGTAGATATGTGTTAATGATGTGGAACTCTGGCCAGGTAGATATGTGTTAATGATGTGGAACTCTGGCCTGGTAGATATGTGTTAATGCTGTGGAACTCTGGCCTGGTAGATATGTGTTAATGATGTGGAACTCTGGCCTGGTAGATATGTGTTAATGATGTGGAACTCTGGTCTGGTAAATATGTGTTAATGATGTGGAACTCTGGCCAGGTAGATATGTGTTAATGATGTGGAACTCTGGCCTGGTATATATGTGTTAATGATGTGGAACTCTAGTCTGGTAGATATGTGTTAATGATGTGGCACTCTGGTCTGGTAGATATGTGTTAATGATGTGGAACTCTGGCCTGGTAGATATGTGTTAATGATGTGGAACTCTGGCCTGGTAGATATGTGTTAATGATGTGGAACTCTGGCCAGGTAGATATGTGTTAATGATGTGGAACTCTGGCCTGGTAGATATGTGTTAATGCTGTGGAACTCTGGCCTGGTAGATATGTGTTAATGATGTGGAACTCTGGCCTGGTAGATATGTGTTAATGATGTGGAACTCTGGTCTGGTAAATATGTGTTAATGATGTGGAACTCTGGCCAGGTAGATATGTGTTAATGATGTGGAACTCTGGCCTGGTATATATGTGTTAATGATGTGGAACTCTAGTCTGGTAGATATGTGTTAATGATGTGGAACTCTAGTCTGGTAGATATGTGTTAATGATGTGGCACTCTGGCCTGGTAGATATTATGTTAATGATGTGGAACTCTGGCCTGGTATATATGTGTTAATGATGTGGAACTCTGGCCTGGTAGATATGTGTTAATGATGTGGAACTCTGGCCAGGTAGATATGTGTTAATGATGTGGAACTCTAGTCTGGTAGATATGTGTTATTGATGTGGAACTCTAGTCTGGTAGATATGTGTTAATGATGTGGAACTCTAGCCTGGTAGATATGTGTTAATGATGTGGCACTCTAGTCTGGTAGATATGTGTTAATGATGTGGAACTCTAGTCTGGTAGATATGTGTTAATGATGTGGCACTCTAGTCTGGTAGATATGTGTTAATGATGTGGAACTCTAGTCTGGTAGATACGTGTTAATGATGTGGAACTCTAGTCTGGTAGATATGTGTTAATAATGTGGAACTCTAGTCTGGTAGATATGTGTTAATGGTGTGGAACTCTGGTCTGGTAGATATGTGTTAATGATGTGGAACTCTGGCCTGGTAGATATGTGTTATTGATGTGGAACTCTAGTCTGGTAGATATGTGTTAATGATGTGGAACTCTAGTCTGGTAGATATGTGTTAATGAATTATGTGGAACTCTGGCCTGGTAGATATGTGTTAATGAATATTGTGGACCTGTGGCCTAGTAGATATGTGTTAATGAATATTGTGGACCTGTGGCCTAGTATATATGTGTTAATGAATTATGTGGACCTGTGGCCTAGTAGATATGTGTTAATGAATATTGTGGACCTGTGGCCTAGTAGATATGTGTTAATGAATTATGTGGACCTGTGGCCTAGTAGATATGTGTTAATGAATTATGTGGACCTGTGGCCTAGTATATATGCGAGATTGTGAATTATGCGGACATTTGGCCTAGTATATATGCGAGATTGTGAATTATGTGGACCTGTGGCCTAGTATATATGCGAGATTGTGAATTATGCGGACATGTGGCCTAGTAGATATGCGAGATTGTGAATTATGTGGACCTGTGGCCTAGTATATATGCGAGATTGTGAATTATGCGCAATTCTTACCTGTTAAATATGGATCAGTTAATTATTTGAACGTGTATGAATTGTACCTGCAACATGCATGCTTAAGTACACGTGTACTCATTCTGTATCATGAAAAATGTCCAAGATCACGATGAAGATGTAAAGTATCAAAATAATAAAACAAGTTTCAATTACAGTGTTTTTATACGCAACACCTATTGCCAGTTTTATACGCAACACCTATTGCCAGTTTTATACGCAACACCTATTGCCAGTTTTACGATAAAACGTTCCACCCGGAAACACACCGCCACCGATCGCCGGTGTCCTTGGTACGGTGACCTTGACGGAACCACTGTTCGGTCGGGGATACGATAAAAACGTTCTACCCGGAAAACCACCACCACCGATCGTCGGTGTCCTTGGTACGGTGACCGTGACAGAACCACTGCTCGGGGATACGATAAAAACGTTCTCCCCCGGAAACACAGTGCCACAACATAATTCTCTTGTATTAATTGTGTATGCCTTTGTACGGTACACATCAATTTCCTAGGTGGTATGGACTGCCGATTCACTGTTGTGAATTATATCTGCTTACGTCTTATTTTTTATTTTTATACCTCCAACGCTCCAATTCCGCGTGTTTTCCCCCAGACATCATACGACCTTGGCATTTTCTGTTCACACTGCTTCCATCATATTTATAGAAACATTTTCGTACCATGAATCAACCAGGAATCAAACTGTTATCATATTACGATGATTAAAACATACAAGAACATCGGGGGTTGTTGTTTGCTACAAAAACAGATACGCGTGAAACTAGCTGAACATTATTATTTCATTTATTAATTAATTCTTCAATTTTAGAGGAATAACGGGAGAGAACGCAAACTCATACGATGTACCACACCGAAAACATTGAGTTGTGCACGAGAAGCGCGTGGCTTAAGTGTGTACTGAGGTACGTGAGCAGTTAGCAGGGTTTCAGTACATATGTTCTGCGCATGTGCTGTAAATGTAATGATGTGGGAGGGGATACACTGGAACATACGCAGAACATACAGTCTACATCCGTTATGTCAAAGTCGGTTATGTCGAATTTTCCGGTTATCTCGAAGTCGGATCAAAGTCCCGTTTCAGACACTATCATTTACATATAACTGGCTCTGTTTATATAGAATATCGTTAAGTTAAACTTCGGTTATGTCGAAGTATTTTGTTCGGTCCGACGGAATTCGACATAACGAATGTAGACTGTGATTCAAATAACATATTAAATCGATCATTTACCACGGTGATCTCACCGTAAAAATGGAACTCAATATGCGCACGTGTAAAGATAGAGGGTGTGTCTGATCTGTGTACAGTATAAACTTAACTTCGCACGTGATACTGATCTGTGCATACTAGTATACAGTATAAACTTAACTTCGCACGTGATACTGATCTGTGCATACTAGTATACAGTATAAACTTAACTTCGCACGTGATACTGATCTGTGCATACTAGTATACAGTATAAACTTAACTTCGCACGTGATACTGATCTGTGCATACTAGTATACAGTATAAACTTAACTTCGCACGTGATACTGATCTGTGCATACTAGTATACAGTATAAACTTAACTTCGCACGTGATACTGATCTGTGCATACTAGTATACAGTATAAACTTAACTTCGCACGTGATACTGATCTGTGCATACTAGTATACAGTATAAACTTAACTTCGCACGTGATACTGATCTGTGCATACTAGTATACAGTATAAACTTAACTTCGCACGTGATACTGCATGTGTGCATCGAGTAGCACAGCATTGGGGCAACGCTAGTATTTAACGTATCTTAACGTTTGGTACTGCATTGGTGCAGCATTAATATAGAACTTAACTTAGCGTTTGGCACTGCATGGTGCATCGCTAGCTTAACTTTGCGCTTGACACTGCGTGGTGCATCGTTAGCTTAGCTTGGCGTTTAGCACTGCATGGTGCATCGCTAGCTTAACTTGGCGTTTGACACTGCATGGTGCATCGTTAGCTTAACCTAACGTTTGACACTGCATGGTACATCGTTAACTTAACTTGGCGTCTGGCACTGCATGGTGCATCGTTAACTTAACGTGGCGTCTGGCACTGCATGGTGCATCGTTAGCTTAATTTAACGTTTGTCACGGCGTGGTGCATCGTTAACTTAACTTGGCGTTTGTCACTGCATGGTGCATCGTTAGCTTAACATAGCGTTTGGCACTGCATGGTACATCGTTAGCCTAACGTGGCGTCTGGCACTGCATGGTGCATCGTTAACTTAACTTGGCGTCTGGCACTGCATGGTGCATCGTTAGCTTAACTTAGCGTTTGGCACTGCATGGTGCATCGCTAACCGAACTTGGCGTTTGGCACTGCATGGTGCATCGCTAACCGAACTTGGCGTTTGGCACTGCATGGTCCATCGCTAACCGAACTTGGCGTTTGGCACTGCGTGTATTCTTGGGCATCTAGCATATCGCAGCACATACTAAGGTATTCTTCTGTTCATGTTCTAGAGTTGAGATTAATATTCAATAAAACGAATACCACTTTTTACCTCAGCTGGTTTCTTGCTCTGAAACAGCCACGTCTCAGTTGCTGTAGAGCTATAAAATACCACACATAGTCAGCTATTACCCCGCGTTTCCTCGTGTTTATTACAAGCACCTTCGTTCTACTTGTTGAAGTAATTCAAATGTTATGGTTTGCTTCTTGTGCGATTGTTTCTAAGACTGTCTCGCTTAATTTTTATTGCATTCAACTCTTATTAGATTGCAGTTTTGCTTGCATTTTATGTTTAAATTCTATTTTTATAATCCTCGGCATTATCATAAACATTGCTAATGATATGAAATTAATGTAGGATAAAAACCCGTCAAGGCTGATTTCCTTAGTACAGTGTGTGTGTGTGGTTTACGTTTATTTATCGTCGCTATCGGTTGCCCATATGATCGACGCCTCCTGAAGAGATTAATCATTTTAGATTTTTGGAGGATAGTGCAATGATACAGACGAATACCCATGCCAGAGTCTCCTCTTGTCCTTTTACGTGCACGGTGTACAGTACTGACACGAGACCTCGGTTTAAAGTCCCAACTGAAAGACTGTTAATTGTATTAGGGTCAGACGGGGAACCGAACCTGCGATCCCTGGAGTACCAGTCCAGCGTGTTACCACTGGACTACAGAGCCGTCTGTAAAGTACGGTTATATGTAGGACCCAGGTATTTGTTTTGGTGGGTACTCTGTGGTATAATGGATGCGATGTGAGTCTCTTAATCGATGAGTTCTGGGTTCGAGCCACGTCAGAACTACGGTGGTGGGATACTTAGGCAAGACACGTGAATCCACATTGCCTCCATGGCGATGCATTCTATCAGGAATGAACTCTCGAGGGCAATTCTAAAATGACAATGTATGGTCACCGAGCCATTTTATTTTTGAAAAATAAGTGCTTTTTGGTTTGCTCAAATATCAAAACAAAAATACAGTAAAAGCCTTGGTTTAAAAATGCTAATAAAACATCGTTTAAACTATAAAACATTCTCTAATATAGTTAGATATATATATGTCTTCGTGCATACATGTGCATGTATACATGTTAGAGTTGCCTGGGGTGTATCTATGCAATCGGCTGTCTATGGTTCTTTAGATATTTCCTATGGAATGTACACCTCAAAGTACAGACCGCCTACGTGGCCGTGTGGTTACGGTCGCTGATTTGTATACCACCTTAACCTAGCATCACTGATGGTCACTGGTTCGAGCCCCGCTCAGGCAGTGTCAGTTTATATAGAACAATTGGCAGTTTCTTACGGAGGTTGGTGCACCAAGTACTGGTTAACCGCTGGGGCCTGCCCAGGTACGGTGTTGTTAGGTATAGTGCCCGCCGGGGATATAGCCCCAAATATTGTGCTTATGAAGGAATAAACCCCGAACAAAGGCACAAACCTCAAAATACTCTTTTAAATCTCGTGTGCATATTGAAGCTTTTTAAAGTTAACATTTTCTATGTACTGTCTTCATGTCGTGCTTGCGTTGTTGTCAACATGTATAGTGTGGTCAAGCTCGGTAAATTATAATAATAATAATACATGTAATAATAATAATAAAGACTTCATTTATTGTGGATACCATACACTAGAGGACACAGAAAACGCACACTTCGGATAAGTGTGTTTTACATGAAAAACAACAACTATAGAAATACATAGTTTTAAACATTATGGAATATTTTAGTTGTTCAGTTTGTGTTTTGAAACAAAGATGTATATCTTTGATGGAATCCTTCGTATTTCGTTTTCATGTAATAATAATCATATATCTATGTCCTCTAGTATATAATGTAGGTGTGCGTTTTCTATGTCCTCTAGTATATAATGTAGGTGTGCGTTTTCTATGTCCTCTAGTATATAATGTAGGTGTGCGTTTTCTATGTCCTCTAGTATATAATGTAGGTGTGCGTTTTCTATGTCCTCTAGTATATAATGTAGGTGTGCGTTTTCTATGTCCTCTAGTATATAATGTAGGTGTGCGTTTTCTATGTCCTCTAGTATATAATGTAGGTGTGCGTTTTCTATGTCCTCTAGTATATAATGTAGGTGTGCGTTTTCTATGTCCTCTAGTATATAATGTAGGTGTGCGCTTTCTATGTCCTCTAGTATATAATGTAGGTGCGTTTCTATGTCCTCTAGTATATAATGTAGGTGCGTTTTCTATGTCCTCTAGTATATAATGTAGGTGTGCGTTTTCTATGTCCTCTAGTATATAATGTAGGTGTGCGTTTTCTATGTCCTCTAGTATAT